>JBCAUA010000014.1:1164506-1178576 GCA_038406235.1 Peronia verruculata | reverse complement strand
AAATAAAAATACTTATTCAAATAAATGTAGGCTTATAGTTCCCATATCTGTGAATTTTTAATTTGATATTTAGCTGTGGTTGTACTTGACTTGGATCTGTACAGCTAGTGTTCTCATTCAACATCATCAGCTTTCTTTGTTGTCGTGGTAACTTTCATTTAATTGCTATATTACATTATGCAGGCTAGATATTTACATTTTTAGTGCCATCTGTCCACCCTTCAGTTACTAATGTTTAGAATGAGGCAACTTTTAGAACTATTTGGACATGATATTGGATATATATGTCAGTATGGCAGTGATAACATAAATTTTTTTACCATGGTTGTGGACAGCTGAGATAACCACCTCTACAGGAGGTTGAAAAGCTTATAAAAACCATAACCACCATAACAGTATGGCAATGAGCCTGTTGTCCTTCATTTGAATCAGTGAGATTTTTGAGTAGGTTGAATTGATTTTTGGTAGTGTGGACACTGGTTACATCAGTCAGATTGCTGACTTAATTGAACACTGAATTGAAACAATACTTATCCTTGATATATGACTCTTTGAGATGGGAAGATTTGAAAAATGTATATATATATATGTAATGTCCTTAATTTCCTAAAGCATAAAGTTTTGATGGTCATTCCAGAAAGTATTTAGAAGTTTCTTTGCAAGTACTCTGTGCAGACAAGATATCATGGTTTATGATATAACTGTTAGACTGTCACTAAGGCAAGATTTCATATTATTGTCAATGAAAGACATAATGACATCTGGAGAAAAATAAAGACTATTAAAATAATAGGATATATGTAAATATAACATATTGAATAATATCTTCAGAAGTTTGTCTTGGAAAAATCAACTTACATCATCCCTGCATTTTCTTTAGAATTGAAGTTATAAATATTTTTTTTTTTTACTGCCTCTGTATAATAGGTCTGCTTGTCTTCACTTGGATTCCCTGTCCCTCTGTCCATCCTGCTTCCCTGCTGGATTGCTTCCAGAAAGCACAGGATCCTAGGAGCATTTGACTACATGTGGTCTTTGCTATGGTAACTAAGTCATTAATAGCAACCTGATCTCAGTAACATGAGAGGGGGCTTCAGTAATGGTTTGTATCAGAGTGTGATGAAAACGTGATCTTTTCTTGTCTTATAAATAACTTTTTTTTTACTCCCATTCAGTTCAACACAAAGGCTGTCCAGCATTTTGCAACTCAGAGCATGAGACTGCCTTAGTCATTTCATCCTCTGTTTTTGCCATTAGTCATATGCATTTCCTTATTTGTTGTTGCTCTTCTCCACTTACTAAGAAAGGCAGTGACATTTTCAGATGTTTATTTTTCTGTAAAAGTGTTCAGGGGACGAAAAGATTCTGTGGTGCACCCGTTCTGATAGGTTTCTAGTTAGCGTGGCTAAAACTGTTGTACCTGTGTTGATGGCTGGAGTCTTTGCTGATGGGACATGACATGTAACAGTACATTGTTATGGTTTTTGTTCTGTCAGTTTTGTTTCGTAGTTGAGATTATAATTGATCTTTGAATATTTGTGCAATGTCTTGCTCCTCTCGATGTATCCAGTTTTAGTTTTTCTGTCCTCTACATGTGTTTCATGTACATATATTGAAAAGAACACGCAACAAAAGTCCTATTATGACCTGTAAATTTTATTTATTTGTACATAGAAAATCAACTGTGGTTATTGAATGACATTTCAACTCATTTCTTTGAAGCACATATGAAGTTTGCCGACTGAAAGGTCTGCCTGAGACATTCCTGTGTTTTGTACATCCCATCTAATTGATTTTACTAAGGCCTGAACACAAGAACTCAATAGATTAATTATAATTAATATTTGGAAATATTTGTTGCAATGTATATCAGAGACTGTTTTTATTCCAAGGCTTTTCAAAATTTGTTGAGCCCATTAAGAAGAATCCCCGGCCCCAAGGTAATTTTATTGTTATTTTGATTAGAAATACAAAGAAACGAAAACATTTTGTCAATTTTGTAGAGAAGTGGACAGATTATTCAAGTTAAGAGAGGATATATATATAATATACTAACAACAAGAGTGGTGAATGATGTTGGTATGGAGCAGTTTGCTTTCTCAGTGCCATGCTGCAAAAACTGAATGAAAGACTACATTCTTGATTTTGTTCAGCCTGCGTCTTAGTCACTCACAACAGCCATCTTGCAATTGAATGTTTCATGAGGGCACAGACAATATTGAATAAGCTCTTCATAATCATATGAACTGATCTTCGTTAGCAGAAAACACAGTGGGGTGTTTTTTTTTTCTCTCTTAATTATGACGAGAGGAGAAATTTTTTCCTCATTGCCTTCATTTGTGCAGTCTTGCACATTATTAATTATGTTTGTGGAATGAAAAAATTTGAACATTTTTCAGTGCTGTTTGCCGCCAGATGCAATTGATTTGTGTTGAGGTCTTGTCACCACTTTTCTTTCAAAAGCAAAGGCAGAGGGTTAGAAAATGTTATGTATATGTTGGTAATATCTTTAATGTGGTAAACTTATGAGATCATACGTGCAAATCACTTGACTCCTGTTTGTCCATGATCATAGAAATGTGATTTATAAGTCACAAACAGCTATGATATTAAAATAGTGGTTGTCTGACAAAGATATTATTTCTAAGACATGATGAAATGTTTAAATAGCGTATATTCAACATGAGAGAAAAATTGTCACTGCAATCAAGTTTCAAATCATACATTGCAAATTAAATCTAGTGCAGTGAGAGCTTGCAGTTCACACCTGAAAGAATGAAATCCCGAAGATAGAAATTTGTGATTCCATCACCCTAACATGATTCTTCATGTTTCATATTATTTTATTCTAAAGTCCATGTGTATTTATCTTAGATATGTTTTTCTCTGTGAAACTTCACTCCTATTATGTAGAAGTTTGACTTCCCAAATTTGTGTTCACGTGATTACCTTTAAAGAGGAAGATTGATTCATAAATATATATATACATATACTCAGTTTGGACTATGTGGTTAATTATGTGATAGCTTATACTATAATATTATGATTATTTCTTGTCACCCCTTGCCTGGACATGTGAAAATCTGGAGATATCTTTGGCCAGAGAATTGTTATAAGTTACTTCATTCATGGTTTAACACTTCAAGCGGAAAACAACTGTCAGAGCTGAGAGCATCCATTGATGAAGTTTCTGAATTACTCTACGGAATTGTCATGTCCAAGAACTGACATACGCACATAAGATTCCAACGGGCTCATTATCTTGTTCTGTCCTCTGATTCACTGTCAGGTCGCTGTGATATGTTTCCATTCATTGCCTGGAAATTTATTATGGAGTAACTTGTGTCTCCACAATAAATTATTACAAAGTGACATATAATATTAGGTTACAGAGATATACTTTTCTTAATATTTACCAACACGCTAACAACAACAACAACAAATACACAGAAACGTTGCAGTGTATATCTTCAGTGCTTTACATAGGATGCTGATTACAAAATACAGGATCACAGTCCAATCTCAGAGAGGAAAGCTGAAATATGGAAATCATCTTGAGGACCTATTTAATAACTCCATGAACACTTGCAGATCTTTCTTGGATCTGAGCTATCTCAGTTGAATTTCATGTTAGTATGTATAATTCAGGCTTTTTTTTCTCTGTCCACTTTACACTTTAAGCAGATTTCATAGTCTGTTCAGTATCTAGAAAGGATTTTGTGGCATTCATTTCTTTCTCATGTCAGGTAGATAAACTTTGTTTCATTTGATGATGAGGATGCGCTTGTTTTTGTTTTTGTGGCAAATTGTTTCTGTGTGCAGTTTACAGGTGCCACCGAAAAATTCTCGTCTACTTTAAGAGAATACAAAACAAATTTAAAGTATGTGACCAAGTAAATCTTTATACGGTAGATTGAAGAATACAGTACAATATGTATCACATAAAATTTAATGTGCTATTATGCATTTTTTTTGTGTTTTTTGTTATCACTTTTTTCTATAACATTTTGTGATAATTCATTGTAAAATAAATTAGAGTGCGTAGATAAATATCTCCGAGCAGTTGTCTAATAAAAAAAAGAACACAGCCAACAGAGCAAATGCTTCCATTAAGAACACCTTTGCTAGCAACATTTGTGAACTAGCTGGACCAGCTTCACTGAAAGTGGCAGCAAAATCAATGAATCAGCAAAGTCTGTTTGAAATATTAATATCCATATGACAACAACACAAAATCAAGCGCTCGTCAAACTGTGGCAACCTTAGAAATCATGTACTTGCAACGGTGAATGATTTTCAAACCAAGTTTTTTTCTCTTCATAGAATCCTTCAATATCAATCTAAAAATGCACTTAACTGCTGAAATAGATTGAGTACAAGCCCAATTCTCAGTCAGTTCAGCTGCAACAACAGCTCACGTCTTTAATTGTCAGTATCTGTTTAAGGTACAGCAAAAGGTTTTCACACACAGAAAGAGAAATGAATAATCTTCACAGTGTCACCAGTTTATTCCATATGCTCAGAATTTGATGAGAGCCTGATTTCATCATGTCGCATCTCATATGCTTGATGATTGCTTGGTTTTGGTCCAGACTCAGGGTTTATCCATAGACTTACACTTTAGAAAATTGTAGAACCTCAGATTTATCCCTCTAGGATTGTTTATTGTTTTACCACTTTGTGGTGAATTTCTCAGAAGTTGTTTCCATTTCTTGATCAGTTGGGAGATGTTTTGGGATGAAAATAAAGACAAATGTTGCCATTATGTTTTGCACCAAGTGAAAGATGCCATTTTAGATTCTGTGATGTTAAATATAGGTCCAAACTGTAACAGCATGACTTCTCCTAAGGTAATGGCTAGAGGTCTGCATTTCATTGTTTTACAGCCAGTGAGTCTACTGTTGAAACTGTTTATCTCTGAATGTAAGATAACATTGTACCATTGTTGGTAGTTTAAGATCTTTTGCGAAAGATAGAAAGATGTGAATGTCTTCAGGGGTACTGATGTAGTTTTTGTAGGCACATACACATTTTGTATAAATTTTGGTGTCTTTTACATTTTTTTCTTTAAAGAGAGTTTTCTGTTTTAAATGTAGCACTTCTTTTCCAGTCTTGTTGTCTCAAAGATTGGAATGTACACATTCTTTTAATCCAGCAGGAATAATAGTCAATCAGCATTTTGAATTGAAACCAAATATTCGTTTGTTTGTTGTTTTTTTTTTCCTTTCTTTCTATCACTCTTTTTTTTTTTCTTCATTTTTGTTGTTGTTGTTCATCCAAAGTCAAGCATTACTACCATCAACATCCAAGAGCATGAGTCATCATCTTTACTTTGTAGTTTTTTCTTTCTCCAGTTTCCCTACACCAGCTAAACTGACACCCATGTTTGTTTATTTTAACATTGTTGCCTCCCGTTCTTTTCTTTATATTTTCTACAAAAAAAACTCCCAGATACAATTATACCTGTACATGTTATTAACATAGCTGACTATAGTATGTATGTGTGATATCATTAACCCCTTGCATTTCATTCATCTCTTGCAATAAGGGCCGTGGAGATTATTTTTTACACAGCCACACTCACTTGTCATGAGTAGCACCGGATGGCTTGGAAATGCTTGCGATAACTGTTAGCCTGAAGTTTCTGACATTGTGAATGTGAATTTCATCCCCTTTTTGACTCTTGACTCATGCAAGTTTGTCACCTCATCAAATGTGTGTGTCCACATTTCATGCATTACTCCCCAGTTGTTATAGATTTGTGTATCTGCTGTGCAATAGAGTGCTGTGTTACCTGGGAAATGATCTTAGCTGAATGTATGACACGAAGTAGCCAGGATCTGATCTCCGTGTTGAGATGTTATAGCTTGGGCTAGTAGTTTGAAACAACCAGGGCATTCTGTTTGATAATCATTAATGAAGTATTTCAAATGCCTTGTTACAATAAAATATGCCAAAGTAAATTTAAAAAAAAAAAAAAAGAAATTTTTTAAATATTGTAGAAATAAATAAATAAAAATATAAATAAACAAATAAAAATAACTAGAATTGGCAAATAGATTGTGTATACAATGAAAATGCTAAAAACTTATTGCAAAAAAAATAAATGAAGAGAAGGGAGAGGAACATAATTAATTCAAGGCAAAAATTTAAAAGTTTTTATTTTTTATTTTTCACTGAGTTGGTTTAGGAACACCCATAGTATCACCAGGAAGTGCAGACCAAGATGTTTTCCATTGTTTCATTCCATCACCTTTTATCCCACCCTTTTTCAAAGGATCAGTGGACCAGTTAAAATGCCCTCAACAGATTTGCTGCACTGTTTGAACTAATTTTCTTTGAAAGAACTGGAAGAAAATCTCATCTTGTATGAACGAGCCAGTTTAGTAATTCATGTATGACTTTGTTTCAGTAATTTTCTTCCTACATTTTTTCAAACTTTTTTATTTGATAGAATATGGAAATTCTAAACTAGCCTAGTACATGTATTTCGATAAAAGAATTTGATGTCACTGGGCTTGTGTTGATTACCTATCTAACAAGTGAGTGCCGACTTGTTGATCAATTTTGGCATGACTGTGACTGGACTGTCCATGAGTTTTACCTGCGCCAGAAGCCTATGCTAAGCAGGTCTTTAAATAAGACATTAAAATTTGTATGACATGTTTGTTCTTTTGAGATTTCCTTATGGTTCTGTTCATTGATCTGCAGTGCAATATTGTCCTAGCTGTGTACTTTCAGTATGCACAGCTGTGAAGTATATTACTTTTTTCTCTGTGTTATGCAAATGATTGGAAATGGCTATACTGAAGAATATGAAGAGTTGTGGTGGATTGAAATTTGACGTGATTGTTGCTGTTGTTGTTGTGATGGTGTTTAACAGCTCCTCAGTCATAAATACTATAGCCATTCATGAGGAGCAGACAGAGAAAAAAAATTCTGTAGAGTTTTGCTTTTAAAAATTCAACTTTGTCATCTCCTCGTGATCTTTATTTATAAGGGGCTTTTTTTTCTATAAAGTAAAATATATGAATGTGCACACTTATGGTTCATTCTGAGCAATGGCAAAATACAAAGCTAGTTTATTATAACTTCAGGAGGTCTAACATAATAGCAACCATATGTCATCTCGAGATTCCATTTTCAGACTTTACAACACAGATACTTAGATGAAAGAGTATATGCTGGTGTTATTGATGTCAGCACCAAGTGGCATTTTGATTTTTGATAATATTTTTTCCCCCTGATTTGTTGTATAATACATGGTTTTTCTACTGGAAACCATCTGCAGCTATTATGCCTGGAGGAAATCATTTTTGAACGGTTACGCTGGATCATACAATTAGAGGAAAATGAGTGCAATTGCATTTTGTTGTTATCACCATGTTACTAGCATGCCAGCTTTTTTTTTTTTCTTCGTTTTTTTGTTGTTGTTGTTGTTGTTGTTTTTTACATCCAAGAGACCTGAGAGTTTTGTCAGTGTCTGTTTCCGAACCGTGATCAGCTGAGAAAGCTAGAGGTAGTGTGTCCTCTAACTCTTATACAAGGATAAGGATAATAGTGAAAAGTGCACTGCTGCAAGTTGTGCCAACCTCTCTTCAAGGGAATTTTTTCCTTTTATAGGCTTTGAGCCATTAATATACATAACATCATTTCTAGTTTACAGGTCTTTGCTTTTACTCTTGATTTTAAGATTATCAGACACAAACGAAATAATATCACATTGCTTTATTTGTTTTTTTGTTTTTTTTTTGTTTATTTATTTCTATTAGCAGTACAATCCTGTTAAATGACCAAGGGATATGAGCTTGTTTTCACTTATGATTCTGGCATTCCGAGTAATATTGAGACATTCCGCCACAACTACAACAAATTTCTGGCATTGAAACTGCATGTGGAAACGTGGGTTTAAAGTTAGAGTAAGAAAAGGAAATTGACCTGTTAAATTATAATTCTGATTCCACAAAGCGACTTTACTGTCACTGTCACATTCCTGTTTCGCTTACCTGTAAATGTAAAATGTGATGAATTTTTTTACCACGCATATCTTTCTCTTTGATACGTAATTCAGAATTGTCACTCAGTTACCTATCCTCTCTTTTGCAAAAAGAAAATTTTTCATTCTCATCTGTCATATTTTGTAATTTTAGTGATACATGTACTTTCTGGCACAACTGAACTGAAAACAACTTTTTTGTAAAAATAGATAATAATATTCAGTCTTTGATTTTTTGTTTCCGTGGAAGGAAAACCTGATTTTTCTTTTCCAGTATTTGTGAGCAGTTACAGAAGATAGCAGCTGAATTTCAACAAACATTGTGGTTTTTACAAGTTACCTGAGCATGGCATAATTGTGATGAAGCTGGTGTGTAATGCTGTTACAGTCAGAGCACAATAATTTTGAAAATCCATTCGAGATTGTTAGAGCTGGTTATTGACAATTTCATTCTGCAGAAAGACTATAACATTTTCAGAATGAAAATGGTTTCCAGTGGCTGAATGCGGTAATTAATTGTCCCATAGAACATGCCAGAGATGAAATATTTTAACAGTACACAGACTATTCCAGCTATGGAATACTCATTGTAGCAGTTTTGTGCATTACTTGGTTGCTTTGGAAGGACCTTACAATGGAACTAAATTTTCATTATTTCACCTCTTTGGTACAAGATGACTGCTTAGCCCATGATCAAAAGAAAATTGGATTTTATATTACTCTGAGGTAAATAGAGACATTCCCGCAGAGATGTGCTTTGTACTATAGACATGCTTGCAATAAACACTTATATTAAGTTATATTGATACGGTACACATTACCTCTCTATGGACTTATTCCTTCGCGTCAAATTGGCTTCACTGAAGCAGCAAATGATGCTTTATTTTAGATACTCTGTCTTGTAAAAGGAAAGAAAAAAGAAGCAACAAAATTATGTAATTTGAACTGTAAATGTGCACATTTATGATCTGCTTTGTATTCTACAAATGATCTTGGTCCAAATTAATACATAGTGTACATGTAATATTCCACTTTGATGAAGCTCTCTTGTGTCATGCAGGCCTCGGTTGTATTGGCATAATGGAGGGATTTCTTTTGCTCTTGTGTGTTTTAGATTAAAAATTTACTGATTTTGTAATCCCTGATGAGAGATTACTTACTTAATTAATAATGGTTCATCTCAGTACAAAGGTTGGTGATGTTTCTGTTGCATGATAAATCTGTGTTAGAAAACTTGTGCATGTCAATTTTCTCAGTCTTTTCCCATTGGCACAGTCTGCCAATACTTTGGATTGGATACTGTATGTCTGTGTGTGTATGTGTGTGTTTGCAATATCTATGAGATTTAAGAGCCCATAATAATGATGATGTTTTGTTTGTTTGTTTTTCTACCTATTAACATGTTTTTTTTTTTTTTTTAGATGTAATGCTAGTTGAGATGAATAACTCTCTCCTTCTCCCTCCCCCCCTGCATTGCATTTCCTTTGATGGTATACTGACTGTGGTTAAAATTAAAATTACTCTTAATGAAGACTTCTATGCTGATATTTTCTTGTAAGATGTTGCTGAGACATTGATGTAACTTATTCATGGTTTTTTAATGATCATTTTTTGATTCTGTAGTTGGTGAAAAGTTTATCCTTTTTCTTTATTTTGTTTACAGCTTGCCTTGTTTTCCTTCCTCCCCGTTGAGATGACTGAATCTTTTTTATTATTATTATTTTTTTTTTTCATTATCCAGGAATGAAAGCAAGTTCTGATCATTCATTATTTAGTTTTCCTTCCCCGATTATTTGTTTTTCCCTGCCCTCTTATGTAGTTGTGTAGACACAATTAACTGCCTGTTTCCCCACCTTAGATCATGCAGCTATCACCCCAGAATACTTCTGTGTCTCATTTTAGTGGCTTGGTATCTGATTTCCAGAAGTGAAAACACAGTCAAAATTGAGACAATCATCTTTATCTTCATTATTAGGTCCAGATATTAAATATATTCTATAGTTATAGTTCTGTCTGTAAGAAAAAGAATTTCTCGAGATGTCGGAAGTGGAAGGTTTGTGGCAAGTAATTTGAGATCTCTTTTTCCCACCTATTACGTGTGTTCAAAAATAAAGTTAAAAGTACCATCCCTTGACCCCCCAAGAGGGTTAATTTTCTTGGCCATTTCAGACTGCGTCGCCGCAGTGCAGCGCCACTGTACTTCCCCTGATATACATCAGGTACCCGTTTTACAGATGGGTGGGCTGAGGAAAATTGTATGTTAAGTATCTTTCCTAAGGATACAACGTGCTACCATTACGATTAATTTCAAATTTTCAAATAATGGTTTGGATGAGATAAAAATAAATCCAGTCAGGGTTAGGAGCTATTTCAATGTGCATAGAAGCATAATGGGAGATAACTGGCATTTATTTTAGCATAGGGTCAGCTGGTTCACAACTGGTCTCACCTGATATTTTTATCGTTTGTTTTCTCTATGTGACACTAGCAAGGGGTGATACAGGCTATCTTTTACAGTTACTGAATCCTGTATACATTTGTAGAAAGAAACCACAAATAAAAAAAAATGATCAAATAAAATCAAAGATGTATGTTTCTTTTTTTGTTCGTTTGGGTATTTGCGGTATTGAATGAGAAATTAGAACTGATCTGCTTTCTATTTTTTCATTCCTTTGTTGCTGCTATGGATCTGAAAATAATGAAAATAACTGGTGATCTTTTCCATTACGTACACATTACATTAACATGAAAAGAAAGAAAATTTCTTCTTAACTGATTCTCCACTAGGCAGTGATAGTCAACATATAGACACACTGAAGTACTTACAGTGTGTCCCACCTTCAACAACATATAGACACACTGAAGTACTTACAGTGTGTCCCACCTTCAACACCTCAACATCAACTTATATGTAAAAATCCTTGGATATTTTTTTAAATGTGTCCAGTGTGAAATGACCAATTCAATGTTTGCTCAAGCATATGTCTTGTGCTCAGGGCAAATAAGTCGGAAGTCACGCCAGGTGAGTTCAAATCACAGCTGTTTTTTCTTCCGTTTTTCTAACTACCTTTTGACTATGATACCAAAATTGCTCTTTTTTTTCAGATTACAAAGGTTAAACTGTCGTTTTGTGAAAACAAAAAAAAATTTAGCATCTTAGTAGGAAAGTAGTTTACAACAACCACAAATGGCTGTATATCTTCATTGCCCCATGCAACTTCCAACTCATTTGCCCTGGTCGCAAGACCTATAATATTTATATTCATGTATATACAATGGGAAAACAGTCAATAAACATTCAATTTCTGTAAATTCTACTGATAAAATAGACACTAAGACTTGATGAGACGCTTACAAAAATGCTTTAATTTCATTTCAAATTTTGCATAGAGCAAATTTACATGATTTCCATTTTTTATACTTAAAAAGATGTTCTAACAGTGACATTAAATCCAAAGTAAACAAAACTGACACTGAGACATTGGAATGTTTGTACCATATTTGGTTTGTATCACTATTCAAAGTAAAATTTCCCAACATTTGCTACAATTCTGCACTATTTGGTTTGTTTTCAAACTAATAATCAAGTGCTCATTAGCAAAGAAAAAATAAGCGAGGAAATTCAAGTGGAAAATAAGACACTTATTATCTGAGTGTTTTTGCTGCTAAATGACTTAACCACAATAGTGCATCACTTAGGTTTGAAAGCAACTGACGTGTGCCAATAAGAATTTTCTCTAAAACTAAAGCAAACGTACAATTTATGAATTTGGACACATACTTTATCAAACCATTACTTTCCTTGTTTGTGGAATTCAGTCTTCAACCACTGAAGAATATTTCCTGAAATATCACTCAGATGATAAAATACCAGAGACATTGACAAAGGTGACAGTTTACTGCAGTTCTGGCTTCTCCTTGAATAAAATCAGTTGATATGTCTGATCTTTGTAAAATACACAAGCTAATTAAAGCTTAAATAAGCTTAAGAGCCTTTGAAAGCAGGCCTGAAAAACTCTTTTTAACTGCAAAATTTATCCTGGTACAATAGCTGCATACAATCCCATAAATAATATGTGCAAAGGGTGGGTTCTGGAAATTCAAGGTGTTATATAAAGATTAACATACTCTTTACAGTGGTGAGATTATCTTGATCAAATTACAAGAAACAATGTGAAAGACCAATGATTGGGGCGAATACCAGATTAGTATGACACGTTTATGCGGAGTACAAAAACTGTTGGCCAAAACCAGGCATAATCAACATTTTTTTTTTTTTTCTGCACAAAAGTTTAGGTGTCAAGTAGCAAAATACAAACCGAAGAGAAAAAAAAAAAATCCTGAGATAAGAGAAACATTTCTGTTCTTTCAATATAAATAACTTTTGATTTCAGCTGTATCACAATGCAGATCTATTTTTCACATATCAGAAAAAAAGTGACAGTCTGAATCAGTGAAAGGCAAAAAAAAAAAATATATTGCAGAATATAAGCTCTTGATATAAATGGAACGGAAGAATTACACTTTACTACTATAAGGACAGAATTTTAAAAACAAAAAAAAAAGGAAACCTAGCAAATGAGATTGCAGTGAAATTGAAAAAAAAAAATAAATAAAAACAAACATAAAATAAAAAAAACAATAAAATTAATATGAAAATAGACAATAAAATAAATTTAAAAAAAAAAAAAATGACGCAAGACACTGCATAACAGAATGCAGCAAAAGACACAACAAAAAAGTTTTAGCAAGGCATAAAATTTAAATCTATCACAGGGCTGTCTGTTCTTGTTATTCCTTTTTTTCTTTTTTTGGTTTGCACTTTGGTTGAATAAGGGAGTCTCAGAAATCTAAAAAAAAAACTCAACAAAACAATAGTAACTAAAAATTAAGGCACACTGGTTTGGCTCAGTGTGGTTTTACTTAGAAATTCTCTTAAGAACATTCCTGAGCAACCTTTATTTAGTTTCTGACCCCACACTTAAATCTGGGTCTCATTAGAGCTGACACTGAAATTGATGTGAAACATATATAAACATGATAACAACAAAGTTACTGCCTACATTTTGATGGAGCTATCTACAAAATTTGCCAAAAGCTACAAAAGTGCCTGATTAATATTTATATAAAACATATAGGAAAGTTTCACACATAAACAGTTTGAATATATATATATTGGACATGTGATCCTGCAGGACAGGCAGAGAGATAATCAACATAAGCATATTTTAAAAGTATTTTGTTCCAACAGCTGTAACAAAGTTGTTCCATCTTTGATACTTTTTTTTTTTCCTTTTTCTTGTATGTATTGAATAAGGTTCAATAACGTGATCATAACCAAAAATAATAATAGTTTATATGTTCCTTTCACGAAGTATGGATATAAATTGTAAAAAAAAAAAAAAAAAAGAAAGAAAAGACGAATTGCTGCAATTTCTGTTCTGGACGAGCGACTTTGAGATGAAGAAAGACATTCTGAAACTTGTCAACAATCCCTGCTTATCCTGCCATGATGTACTTTTTACACGTACACCACCGTCATCTGTTTGGTCACCTCTGTGGAGAAGAAAACAAGTACATGTTGCCTGGACCATTTCAAGAAAGTTTACATTTCTTTTGAGCAGCATTTTGTCCGTGTGTAGAAATCTGAAGAAATGCTGCAGCTATCTTTAGCACATCAAGA
The DNA here is from genome assembly GCA_038406235.1 of Peronia verruculata. Classification (NCBI taxonomy): domain Eukaryota; kingdom Metazoa; phylum Mollusca; class Gastropoda; order Systellommatophora; family Onchidiidae; genus Peronia; species Peronia verruculata. The sequence goes on along the minus strand of JBCAUA010000014.1, from coordinate 1,164,897 downwards.
ATCTAGTAATGTGGAAAAATGTTATGCACAATACCAATTCACTTTTATTTCCAAATTTATAACAGGATATTTTAAATCAAATAAATAACAAAAAGAAAGACACAAAACACAATGTATGGGTGAATCATTTCCTTTTTTTGCTTGCATAAAATGCAACAGCAAACCAAAGATTTGAGTAGGATTTGCCAAACTGAATAAGAACAAAATCACTCTGGCTGTAGTATCCTATATAATGTGATCTTTTTATTAATTCCACAATGCCTAAATTAAAGCATATATAACCACAGGTCTACTCACTGAGTCATCAGATTCAAATAATGGGGGGGGGGGGGGGGGGGGGGGGGGGGGGGGGGGGGGGGGGGGGGGGGGGGGGGGGGGGGGGGGGGGGGGG
>JBCAUA010000014.1:1141446-1156761 GCA_038406235.1 Peronia verruculata | reverse complement strand
ATACATACATACATACATACATACATACATACATACATACATACATACATACATACATACATACATACATATAAAAGAAAAAAAGGAATGATATTAAGAATCAGTTTTCTCAAGAATGTAATTTTTCTTTCGATTAATTTCTAAGAACTGCCGATGTCCCACTGAGAGCATATTCAAAGTTGCTGGTGAGCAAAGAGAGAGAGAGAGAGAGAAATTTGGGAATGGCTATATATTCGAAATCAAAGACTTAGACATTTACCGCAGTACAATATCATCCATCCATAGGTTAGCTAGTGCAGTATCATCGTCATCGCCATCATCATCATCATGTTATAAAAATGTCTTAAAACCCAAGACACCGGCAATCGTCACCGGCAACATCAAATACACCAAAAAGAAGCAAATAGGCTAATAATGTGAAGAACCTAGTATGGTAGAAATTGAAATAGTTGTTGGATCTATCACTAGATCTAGCTAAATTTTCGAACTTTCTTGGCTCTTCCTCTTGGCTATAAAGAAAACCGTCGTCATTACTGCAACAGATATTGTTGTGGCACCTTGCAAAGGACAGCAGACAACACTGTGGTCAAAACAGAGAGAATGGGGAGAGCGAGCGAGCGAGCGAGCGAGAGAGAGAGAGAGAGAGAGAGGTAGGAGGAGGGGGGGGGGGGGGATAAGGGATGCCAGTCTGGTCACTTGTCCATTCGGCCACGGGCGACTGGATGTAGACAGAGTAACGGCTGCTGCTATCGAGAAAACTCCTGTCGGTGATTCATCTCACGAAACAATATACACAACGGCCCAGAAAACAGCAGGAAGGAAGGAAGAATAGGGAAGGACATTCTGCCTTGATGAGTCTCTTTTGGCTATGACTGCTATACTAAAGCGGTTACACAGTTCTGAAATCTGTATAACCTCTTTGCTGCTATACTAACATTTTCACGAATTTCCTGGCAATCTTGATTCGATTGATTATTAATAGAATTTCTCTCTCTCTCTCTGTCTGTCTGTCTGTCTGTCTGTCTCTCTCTCTCTCTCTCTCTTTCCTTTTTGTTTTTTCTTCCCCATGAACTGGTTTTATATGAAAATACAAACAGCTATAACAACAGCTGCAACAACAACAAAAACATTAAAACATAACACCTAACTAGTATAAACTCGTGAAACTACTGAGGTTAAAAATTGCTGAGCCAATACCACTAAGTAACAGTGTAATTTAGAAAAAAAAAAATAAATTAAAAAAAATACAACAATCTAAAGTAACTCTGCTCTAGATCTATCTATCGGCGTGAAGTAGATATCTAGAGTCTATAGCTAGATCTTGGGAAGGCATACTATAGGCAAACTTGCCCTGGGTCTAAAGTCGTGGCATTTTAGAGACTTAACTGAAGTTTTATTACAGTGTGGATCACTAGCCTAAGAAAATACACTTCACCATCCATACAGAGGAAAATCAGCAAATATCTCTTGTGCGATAAATTAATATTTGTGGATACGATGTAAGTTTAATATATTTTTATGCTTATCACTCCCAAGAAAAGGAAGAATGCCAAGGGAACTGAAACGCTTGCAATAGGCTACTTTACAAAGTAGTGACCAGTGGTCCTCAAATTATTTACTGACAAGCTTGCAATTGGCTACTTCACCAAGTGACCTGTGGTCTTCAAATTATTTATTAATCAGCTGAATGATTACTGTTTTGAAAATCATGTGTAAGCTGCACGTGTAGATCTATTCTAATTTATAAGCTTTAGGTGAGGCTCAGCTTCAGCTATAGCTTTCAAACTCTAGATCTAAACTGAGCCGAGACCAAAATTATGAAGTCAGCCAAAGTATAACAAATAGTAAAAGGACTAATAATAATAATAATAATAATAAAAAGTGAGATATCTAGATATGCAGCTCTACAGATCTAATTACAAAATCTAGACTCTAGATATCTAGTCTAGATCTGGATCTAGATCTGGACCTAGAGGTCTATCTATTGACACATCAAAAAAGTGAAAAATCAAGCCTGATTATAACAAGCCTACAACAAAGATGAAAGGAACAAATTACACCATCATCAAGGATTAACAAAATTATTCTTTCTTAATTATTTTCACTTACTGTTTAAAGAACAGTTGGGATTGTTGCCTGGTTTATCTCCTCAGACGATAGATTTTGTTGATGAATTCTGATGTGATTTTATCCACAGACACTGGAGTTCTTGACTGCAGTTTCTGTTGTCTGAATTTGATCTATCTAGACCTAGATCTAGTTCCAGATCTATGTCTCATGAAGAGGTTCCTCTAACTGTGCTGTATTTTATGACAGAAAGCCGATCGTTGTCGATAATCCAGACAACAGGAAATTATAAAACAGATGTCATTTGTCCAGAACAGCGTCATGAATACACATGTAAACAAACACGTTGTAAGAACTGGTCTGACATTATCATTCGTCTTGCGTTTCTTCGTGCTGTGTGCGGAATGATACAGAGGTGTCTCGAGCTCCTTCCGACACCCGTGTGGCTTGATGTGGCTGACACTGTAAACCATGCGATGAAGTAGTTGTCACCCCACACGCTATGGACACTATTCGCACTGTCGCCTTCTTCTCAGCTTGTCAACTAACGCCGCGGCATTGTTGTCATTGAAAAGGGTCCCCAAATTTGGGGCGGAGCTCATGCCACATATATGGGCGTGGGTGGAGCCAGCGCGCGTGTCCTGTGACATCCCGCGACCCCGAACCGCCGTAGCCAGCGACGCATCAACTTGACGACTCAAATCGACCAATCTGGTGACAAGGAACATGCCAGGCTTAATCACCACCGAGCCAACTATAGTGCAAAATAATGTAAATGAAGTCGCCCCAGCCTTCTCATGATCAGATTTTTATTTTTATTTTATTATTATTACTACTATTATTATTATTTGCTAATAGAACGACAAAAATGTTGATTTTCTCATTTAATATTTAAATTGCGCATTAATTTATCTATAACTGTAGCAAATCGCAGTTCTTAAAAGATTGTTTACACAAGTCAGCAATGGATTTTAGAACATTCAGGGATGATATTCATTTATTGATTTTTAAATTTTCTATATCAGCTATATCTATACTATCAGCTGAGTTATCCTCTAAAGAACACGTTTCATGTGGCCAACAATAACGACCAAGCGACTTAACACTTTTAGCACTGTAACAGTGCGAGACAGGAACCTTTACGCAAGCGAGACATAAGAATGGACATTATGATGATGATGGTGGTGAAAAAAAGACGGAGTAGAAAACAAAGGGGGTGAAGATGAAAACAAAGAAGAAGAAAAGAAAGGAAGAGAAAAAAATAAAGAAAAAAGGAAAGAAAAGAAAAGAAAGAAAGAAGTGAAGGAAAGAAAGAAAACAGAGAGAACGAGAGAGGGGGTTGAGAGAGAGAGAGAGAGAGAGAGAGAAAGAGGAGGGAGAGAGAGAGAGAGACAAAGAGGAGGGGGTGGTAAACTGGGATAAGGAGATGATGAAAAAGTGGAGATGAAGCAGTAGATGAACAATTAGAATGATACTGTCATCACTGTGTCTATGTGATCTTTCTGTCCTGTCTGCCAAGTATCCCCCTTGCTCACAACTCTCAGCTTGTGCAGTGCAATATTTGTACAGCAGCTTTAAGCATGACTGACGAATCTTCTCAATTTTTTTTTTCAATGTCGTCAACATTATCATCATCATTGTCGTTGTCACCTGTGTCGTCATCATTTTATATAAATGTCTTGAATATGAGGGCTCAGGTCATCAATCCGTATCCAACAAAACACAGTAATCCAACAAACAACAACTATGGAAAATTAGTAAATTAAAAATTATAATTATTATGAACATCTTGTCATCATCACCACCATCAACACCATCGTTTTAGAAAAAAAAAATCTTAAAATTAAGATGACTGTCCACCGGCAACTAATTAAATACATAAAAAAAAAAAAAGTGGAAAAACCATATAAAGAATTTTGAATTGAGTGAATAAAAGAAACCAATGTCGCTAGCCACATTTTCGAGCCCCCTTGGCTCTTCGTCGGGGCAATTATGAAAACATATAAAATGAAAATAGGGTATTGCTGTAGACGAAACGAAATGTCAGTTAAATGCTTTGTTTACTCTATAGGAGAGGTTTTTCAAAATTGTTTAAAAAGGAAGTAAAAAAGTACATTTTTAGAGCAATTTGGTCTTTACAACTGCTGTTTGACAAATGCTCAAATCAAATGAAGATATGTCAGATTGTTATTATGTTAGACGATTTTATTCGTTTGGCATGCATGTAGGTAGGTTTTTCATAATTATCTCTATGGGTGACATCACCGAAAATTGTGTCTTTCACTTTGGAAACAAACTGAAGACCACCACCACCACCACCATCATCATAATCATCATCTCACCATCACTACTATCACTATCATCATCATCATCATCATCATCATCTCACTCCCACCCCCTCCACCATCATCATTATCATAATAATCTCACTGTCACCACCACCATCCTCACCATCATTTTATGGAAATAATTAATACAATAGAACTGCCTGATCGGCAACTAGGAAAACAACTCAAGAAAAACAAATAACATAGAGATCTATAAACAAAAAACCTCACCATCATCATCATCATCATCATCATCATCATCACATCATCATCATATAAAACGGAAAAAGACTTTCCAACCGGTAACTAACTAAACAACTTTAAAAAGCAAATATCACATATAAATAACTTCTTCTTGATGTTGAAATGAAAGCAAGCCAAATTTTCGAACCAAATTGGTCCTTCTTCTGGGCAACAAAGTCATCATCATCATCATCATCATTGTCATCATTGTCATCATTGTCACCAACATAACAACATTAAAAAAGATGGTGAGGAAAATTGTGAAAGATTCCCACCGCCCCCTCCCCCCCCCCCCCGAAAAAAAATGTCTCTTGCCACTCCCCACTCTTACAAAAATAGTCACCTTTACCGTGGAGAGAAGTCTTTAGAAAAACTAACGGCCGCTAAGCTGTGGGGCTATCAAATCCTCATCAAATGGACGAGTGCCAACATTTTGACTGCATGAGAATGTTGTTTATAGAGTTTTTACGATTCACCAAATGTTAAGCCTTTCAGTCGTTTGATTCATTCTCGTTTCTGGTAAGTGTTCACCTGGTTAGGCAGCCATTATACCTTGTTCATGTTATATATTTCACCATCTTGAAATAATGAACATTTGGAGGCTGTCGAAGGTTGTAAAGGGTGATAAAACATATTCAAATCCACTCGCATGGAAGCATAATATGTTTGTAGATCCTTGTTTCCTTTCTCTATCTGAACATGATATCTTCTCGTAAATCAGCGAGAAGCTAGGCCACCTTTTTGTACAGGACAGGTCATTTGCTAAACATTAAACATCTCCAGATTAAAGTGGCCTTAAAAACGATCTGGTATCACACGCTTGAGATAGCATTTTGTGTACATGGAGAAATAGAAGGTATGGAGGAGGAAGGATAGGAAAGAGAGATGTACTTGTTGAAATATGATGATGGTGATGATAATGTTGGTGAGAAATAAGAAAGGTGGGGAGGGGGAGGTACAGAGGGAAGGATGGTGCTGCTAAGTAGAACATTCGTTATAACAATGAGTCTATGTAAAGCTTGGATGAGTGACAAAATCCAGAGATGACCTAACAGCCAGTGTTGGCCGACTGAAGCCGTTTCGTAGAATAAGGAGGGCAAACTTGTGCAGTGTGACACAGCACAGATCCAGCTTCAGTTTGTCAGTGGAAACAATGGAACTACAATATTATGTAGTCACAATGATGAAACTAGAAGGAGCATAAAGAAGACGCAGAGTGCCACCACAGATGAAAGAAGAGCTGCCTCTAGGTATAAATATTCCCTTCACCTGAAAGTTGGTCAAGTGGTGATTTAATCGGACTATAAATTATGGTGCAAAACTTCGGATCTTCTGTTCAAGAACTATGTATGGGAACGTCTTCTTTCTTTCTTTCTTTCTTTCTTTCTTTCTTTCTTTCTTTCTTTCTTTCTTTCTTTCTTTCTTTCTTTCTTTCTTCTTTCTTTCTTTCTTTCTTTCCTTCTTTCCTTCTTTCTTTCTTTCTTTCTTTCTTTCTCTTTCTTTCTTTCTTTCTTTCTTTCCTTTCTTTTTCTTTTTTTCTTTCTTTTGTCTTGAAGTTTTTTTTTTCTTTGCTTGCTCTGCTTAATACACCTACCAGTGGACAATACCTATATGACGTATAGTGTATGAACGAAGGCGCCGAGTCCACATTATCAAGTGAAGACTTACATACAATGCTGAACAGACGAGGAATTCACTATTAGATATCATCCACGAGAGCAATAGGAGAGTTCAGAGCAAAGTCCACTCACAATTCTCTTCCAGCTGTACCGCTCTTCACAATGAGCCGCTTTGACTGTCAACCAGATTACGCCCCTTTGCCAAGTACCAGAGGTATGTAACACAGAGGAGGGGCACTTGGCTGAGGGATTAAGTATGTGCTCCTGGCGAAACGTCACGAGTTCGAATATTTCAGAATGATGGGGAAAGATTTAGAGTCTGTTTTTTAATGACTCAGTTACATTCCTCTTGCTTGTTGGGTAGAGAAGTCCGACGTGTAGGCTTCCTGGATAATGATCAATATATTTCGAGGACCCTAGAGCCTTGGCAGTTACAAATCGGATAGTAGGCGGGAGAACCGTTGAGACAACCGTCTCCAGGTGGTTGATAGACGTACCGTAGGCGGGAGACGCCAATGTCCTGATAAAATTCTCAAATTTCATCTGTCCATCCAAAAATCTTTTCTCATCAACGTGCCAGATGTAAAGCCGAGAGAATTCTAGTTTTCCAAGATTAAAAGACTATATAAATAATAGTGATGATAATAATAATAATAATAATTATAATGATAATAAGAAATAACAATAATAATAATAATAATACTATCGTTGTCACTTTTTGAGTTAGAGCTGTAAGTTTACATTGTGAACTGATAATTTAAGATGTACCTGTGCAACACAAATCTGATAACAAACAAAGGGTTAATGGAAAACAGTGGAGAACAACCTCACACATCTTGCCACATCCACATTCTAGAGAACTCGTTCTGTACACTGACTAGCAGGTCGACGAAAAGAAAATAAACACCAAGACAGGCCAAAATCAAAAGTGGGAAGACTAAAGAAACAACGACGACAACAACAACAACAACAACAACAACAACAACAACAACAACAACAACAACAACAATACCAACAACAAAACATCAACAAAGACAATAAACACGCCAAAGTGAAAAGAAAAAAGAAGAAGAGAAAGATCAAATGGACGCAGATCGAACAGAGAGAGGGAAAAGCGGGAGAGAGTGGGAAAGGGCGGAGGGGGAGGGGGGAGGGAGGTATTGCAGTCTTGTTATTGTGTCAAATGGCCAAACTGGATGACATGCATACTTCGGGGTCTTTCAATGATGTTCATAAAATTTGCATGTCGTTTTAAAGATGATATATATGCGCGGAAATGTTTGGAAATCAGGGGGCAAAAACGTAAATCAACATAATAATAATAATAATAACAAAAATATTAACAGTAATGATAATAGTAATGATAATAATAGAGATAATAACATGATCAAAGCCCACGAACGAGTACGGCGAGGCAGTGAAGTTTTCCATCTTAAGATGCCAGGCTTATTTTGCTTCAATTTGTTTGCTCGTGATGGAATAAATTACATTCGATAAAATAAATGAATAAAAGGATCACTAAAGAATACATAACAAGTAAATGAATAAATAAATAAATAAATAATATACTACATAAATAAATAAATAAATAAAACAAAATTTAAAAATGAATAAACATAAATAATTTCGTACATTCTCTCACAGAATGCCTCAGCTGAGCATTAAAAAAAAAAAAAACTAGCTCTTTTTAGTGGTTATTAAACTTTAATAGCTGTTGAGACGAGCGAACACTCATACATACAAACGAACGCATACACCATCAGAAACATACAAACGTTATCACAGATCTATAAATAAATTAATTGTCAAATTGTAAGGATGTCTTGTCACCCTCTCCATGGTACAGACCGGAGGGGGGAGGGGGGGGGGTGCAATTCCACCCTGTTTAAACATAACGTGAGCAGCCTTTCAATCCTAAGACAGTAGAATCATCTCGGTTTTTACGGAGTCCCTAGTTTTGATGAGAGAAATTTTTGTGGGTTTGGAATTTTGCCCGGTCAGCCGCACTCTGCCCGCTCTTCATTGGATATTTAACTGCCAAGGGTTCTTTAACGTGCGCAACGTACACACGAGATATATCATCCTTATCTGAGAAGGCTAGACATTGGCCTACGTACCCAAGAAGCCAGGGGATTGTTGTGTCACTAAAAACAAAAGCAAAAAAAAATTAGAAATGTAGGTTTCAGTCTTAAAACTTTGTATATCCTTATTATTCTCTGACGGCAGAATCGGCGAGTCGAACCTGCAACCCACGGCACGAGTTGTTCACCACGGAGCGGATGCCAAACCACATGGCCACAGCAACCCTGTAGTCAGGCTCTAATCCTGCCCATCCCCCAGAAGGATTCGAAATGCTGTATGTTTCAGCACGGGGGAAAAAAAAAAATCTTGCGTATAAAAGTCGTTGTAAATAGGAAGAAAAAGAATAGGGGGACGCAGTGGTTCTGTGGTTCGGCGTTTGCTTCAGAGGCTGAAAACAACTCACGGCGGTGGGGTTACGGGTTCTGCACGACCCGCGGGTCCTCTCGTTGGGCGAATGGAAGAAGACTAAGATGGAAAGACTTGCATTTTTTCAGTGACTCAACGGTCACCTGGCTTCCTCTGGGTAGGGAAGCCCAACATCTAGCCTTCTCAGATAAGGGCTAATATATTTCGGAGGTTCCGTCTGTACGTTGCGCACGTTAAAGAACTCTTGGCAGTTCAAAATCGATGAAAGAGTAGGCTGAGTGCCGCTGTCCGGGCAAAATTTCCAACTTCCAGATTTCTACCCATAAAACCTCTCAGCATAAATTGGCTTTTTTTTTTTTTAATATGTGGTGCAAGACGAAAATTTTAATGAGTAAACTATGCTGCTAATACATATGTATATATATATATATAAATAAAATGTATAAAGGGGTTCATATAAAGAACTATTAATAAATAAATAAATTGTCATTGATGCTTTCTTCTTGTCACAGACGGTATACATCATCATAGTCATCAGTAGGTGTATCATTCCAATCCATCATCATCATTTTAAATGACTCATGTTCTGAAAGTTCTTGTCCTCCACTACAGTGTTTGTCTCTAATTTCGCTCCCTCCATGCCATGACCATTTTGTTCACAGACACACGTAAACAGTGGAACTTCCAGACAGTCGGTAGTGTTTGAGCCAGCAACATTTTGAAGGGACTACTCATCCCCAGCAAACGGAGCATCAATGCCAAGTTAACCCTTTGCCTTCTTCATCCCTCACTCTCATACCCCTCTCTCACCCGTCCTGATTTCCCCCCTCCCCACCAGAAAGCCGAACAAAGAAAGAAAGACTGGCGAAAAAAAAAAAAAAAACCTTCTCGCATGTTCTCGTCTCTTTATCAGATCAAGTCCAGCCGATATTACTTCGCGAGTCTGTAAACAAGACCTCAGCCATTTTGAATCTGAGTCCTCAAACCTTCCCGGGACGATGTGAGGTCTGCGCGGAGTAAATGAGTCTCTGGTCAAAATCTTCAGTGTCGGCGAACATGAAACAAAACCTGTGTGCAGCTCATGGAAATCAGTCGCGTAGCCAATTACACGTGCTTTGGTCTGAGCCCCGCCCCCACACATGTCGCGTGCGACCACTGCGCGTGCAAGGGCAGACCGGACCGTCCCAAAGACCGTGTGTCGGCGAGTTCAACCCCTCGTGCAGTGGACAAAAGCTCAGCTTGCTACCAGCTAACCGCAGCCATTAACCGCTCAACGTTACGCGTGCGCCGCTCAAACAAAACCAACTTTTGATGAAGTGTGAATTCTCGAGTCGAATCGATCATTCTGTCAACCAGCGCCACTTTCGTTTCTTCTTGCCGGTCCGGATTTTGGCTAATAATTAAAACACCGGCACCTCGCGTGACATAACGTGAAGAGACGGGACTTGGCATTTCGCGAGCGGCTTTCGTCTGGTGTCACGTGATATCCGGTCTTAGCCTCTTAGCGCGCGAAAACCGAGCCACGTGACTTCAAGATGCTTGCGGCTTCTCTGCTGTTCCAAGCCTGACGGACGGACAATTATCAGTGTAGTGTTTCAACTTGTCAGTAAACACGGCACACGCTTCTCTCTTTCTTTCTCTCCTCCTTTGCACTTTGGTTCAAACTTGTATTATATTGAAATAAACAAAGAGAAGTGGAAGTAAGAGATCAGGGGAAACCAAAGCCGAGCAAGAGAAGGAAGGAACGCCATAATGATTATGTGGTGCCCTGCTGCCAGTGTTTTTGTATCCTCCTCTCTCCGCGGAAAGGGGGTGGGAGGCGTGTTCAAGAAGGATATTACAATTACAACAATGACAAAACATCGGCAAGTACCAACAACAACAACAGCAAAAACGACATTAAAAACACTAACAACAACATGAACAACAACAACTATTATAGAATATCAATGCAGTTATAGCTGTGTTGCTGTCCTCGTCATATATGTAAGGAGAAAACAGGACAGTAAATAGGAGATCGTTATGTTCAGCCTTTGTCGGACAAAACAGGGGCTTGAATAGGCAGTGTGAAGAAGAAAACCCATTTTACTTCATGTTATTTGAACGATTAATCACACAAAGAAAACAACAACAACAACAACAACAACAAAAACAACAACAACTTAATAGCAAACAACAACAACAACAACATAACAACATGAACAAATAAACACACACAGATATAAAGGAAAGTTTCCATATTCCATGAATTGTTTTAGAATTTGTCATGCAAGAAAAAGGCGCTTTAAATTTTCAAGCAAAGGGTAGAGGTGTGATTTTGTGACTCTTTATATTTTGCCCGACCAACATTTGCTACTCGGCGAGAAACTCACTTCGTGGGATCTAGGATCGTACCATTGGCGAACGGGAAGAATTCGAAAATTAGAACCTGTACTATTGTTTCAGTGACTCACCGATCTCCTGCCTTCTTGGGTAGAAAGATCCGACGTCTAGCCTCCTCGAATAAGGGCAACTGTATTTCAGGGGTCCTCCGTGAATGTTATGTTTATAAGAATTAAGAATCCTTGGCAGTTAAAAGAATTCGACGAGGATTGGACTAAGACGCCGCTGACCTGGCAAAATTTCCAAATTTCAAATTTCTACCCATAAAAATTCTCCTCAACAAAGACAGATCAAGTGCTTAAAGCCGAGACAACCGTACACTCTTAGAATTGAAGGGTAAGACACGGCTAAAAATCATAATAATAAAAATTAAACATTGTCAGAACGAAATCCCATTGCACAGACAACTTCACCGTGCTGTACTGTACTATACTATACAATCTATAGAATTTCTTTCATTCATAAGAGATACACTGACATGCAGGGCTTTGTGACTATGATGATGTTTCAAATAATTATAGTTAAAACGGGTTTGAAAGAAGCTAATTTTGGTTAAAAATGGCGGGTTTTCAAATCCAATTATTTTATTAATTATTATTCTCCACTTGTTTCTTTACCCATAAAGCTGAGATAGTCTTGTTCCATTCCTGTTTTTATATGAAAACTGAAGTTGATAGAGATTATTCGTTCAAGAAATTGTTCATTTACACCGCATATTAATGACGAACTAAAGGAATTGCTGCCATTTCATGATCCCCCTCCTCGCTTTCAAAAAAAAAAAAAAAAGAAGTATTTTCTTCCAATCTTCATTCTCAAAAATTGCTCAATAATTAATTACCCTGCATAAAGGGGTGGTGTCGTCGATCGTTAATGAAAATGATGACCGTAGTGATGATTACAACACAGTCATAATTATGATCATTCTATCGGAATTATATGGTTAACATTTCTGCTCTTCCTATATGTCTGAGATCGTAGGCTTCAATGTTCGACCATAATTATCGCTCTTTCAAACGTAAGATCTTTTTCCCTTTCCCAGACACATGCGATGTTGAGCAAATAGTTTCACATACCGAAAATTTATGACAGACGATAAAAGTTTTCCTATAATCGTAATCATTTTATCTTAAAAAAAAAAAAAAAAAATCGGGGGAAAAAAAAAAATTCGAGACGAATGACAAAAAGTGAATTGATTTCCCCCCTCCGTACTGATTGTTCAAAAGATATGGTTATTTTATTAATTTTTTTTTACAAACGTTGATATAAGAAAAAAAAAATGACTGAAGATATATGTATATATATCTATATTTATATATATTTACCATTCTATGTATTATAATTATTGTATATCATAATTATGATCAGCTAAGGAAGCAGATGATACTTTTTTAAAAACGGTTTTGATGGTGAGATATTTTCCCCTGTTGAGAAAAACATGATTCTGCACGGCTGTACATCTCGACTCAGTGATCAGGTTCAGCATGATATGTGCACGGTGAGTAAAATCTCTGTCCCAAGAAAAATAATCTAGAAAAAAATAATAATGATAATAATAATGATAATAATTGCCATTAATTCATCTTGCCTTCCTTCCATTCTTCAACCACAGGATTTTCTGTTGTCTTCTAGGAAGTAGGCCTAAGCATCAAAGGTAACTTTCCGATAGTCAGTCATAGAACAAAACAAGCACGTTATCAGTGTCAGTTATCACAATGAGGAAGCCAATAGGTGAATTATGCTCGTCTACACCCGAACTCCTCACCTTGTGATAAGCCACAATTTGGGAGTCCAGTGCACCACCAGCAAAATGAAAAACTATCAGTTATTTCGCTCACCTTGCTACTAAATGTTCACAAGAGCTTTGCTGGCGTCAAAGAAACAAGAAACAGTTTCCACTATAGCTAGGGGAGGGAAAGAAAAAGAGCTTTAGTTTGTTTATTATAGAGGAAGAAACTGTTTCAGCCAAATTATTACAGAGCAGCTCTCGGCATCAAACACATTCTAACCAGACAAAATCACTGGGTAGAGCGGGGGCTGAAGTGTAGAAAGGGCTGTAAACTGGTTAGCCTGAGGCCATTCCCGCCACCCGTTCGTCTTGCAACATCCGGGCTAGTTCAGGGGTCAGATAGGGTCACACCAGGTGAACCCAGCCCAAATTTCCCAACCTAGAGGTGGGAGGGATATTGGAAGACAGGAAAAAGAGATTGGGAGGAAGGGGGGGGGGAGACAGAAAAAAAAGGGGGTGGGGGCAGCATAATGATAATTGATGTCCTTTTCTTTGTTATCACCTATGTTATCTATCAGCTCCTCTCTGATAAGGGTCTGGGCCAAAGCTGGTCCTCCAGCTGCCGTCCACGCCTCCCCCGAGTTTCGCACCAGGAAATTCGGCATTTTCGTGCCCGGATTCTGTCGACAAAACGACTTTAAACCCGTACCCTATAATTTTCAGTTCAAACTGAGACAAGGATGGCTTTCCTCGCCAATTTGCAACATGAATACAGAAGTAACGATCAGCCTGCAGACAACAAAAAAGCAGGCAGGGGTTTCTTGTCCTCCTCCGACACCCGTCATTCCCGCGGACATCCCCGGGCGTTGGCGGAGGTGATAGATGGGGGCTTCAATGCGCATGACGGAAGTGAACCCTGGTTTCTGGTGGATCACACGTAAGAGTTGCCTTTTCTTGATTCTTTCTCCTTGCCACAGAATACAACACCTTGAGTTTTGAAGAATGATTTCATTTTTTGTTCTTTTTTTAGTTTTATTATTATTATTATTATTTTTTTAGCCTTCATTTTCCCCCCAAAACTGGATACCATCGGGCTCGGAATCTGAGAAGCTGATAGAGTGAAGAACGGGTGATTACATGCCCCAGCTCTGCAAGCAACTCGAAAGAAAAGATTCAGCCATGTTGCAATTTTCACGTCGGAAAGAGCTGTCATCAATCAGGGGGGAAAAACTGGGGAAGAGTCAGCTCCCTTGCTGTGAGGAACACGTAGCGTTTTCAAGGGGAGGAAAATCTCCACACATTTACAGCTCGTGTCGAATTCAGGCGTCATATCTGTCCCACATGAAATTTTTCTTTATTAAATTTCATGTCGCGAGGGAAAGGAGACAAGTGCCAGAGGCTGGCGGATTGTTTGGTGTTCTCCTACAGGTGATACCAGACCCTGCCTCGTCTCTCTTATTTTTAATCTCCCATATAATTTGCCTCATCCTCACCTGCTTATCAATCTTTGCACAGCGTCAGAACTAATAATGATAAATCACTTTTTCTTTCATTCCTTTTTGGATTATAAACCGTGTTCAAAGTAATCCGACTTGTAGAAAAAAAGACTTACAGACACAAATGGCTACAAAGTTTACGAGTAGCAAACCAAAACGCCATAACTCCAATATGATGCAGACAGATGAACCGGTTTTTCATGGGTGAAACAATGGACGCCATCTTAAGTTTCTACGCTCTTGATTCGATGACGTCGGAAGACCAGACATGTCTCGTCTGCTCCCTCGTGTCTGATCTTATCTGCAGTAGTGAAGGTTACATAGGCAGCTCGAGTTCTTGATGGGTAATTATCCCGCAAGAAAAATGACGTGCAACGTTTGTGTGTGTTCGTATGTGTGTAAGTGTGTGTGTGTGTGTGTGTGTGCGCGTACGTGCGTGCGTGCGTGCGCATATACTATTAACCTGTCAACTAGGAGGTTGGTGGCGGAGGGGGGAAGAGGGAAATGGGAGAATCGGCCCTTTTTATGCAACTTGCACTGGATAGTTTTCTATAGCGCTCATATCATTACTTTTTTAAATTGTCGTTGTTGCAATTTAGAGGTTGCTTTTTTGTGTAATCTGCTTTTAAATACCCCTCAAAATCTAATCCAAAGACATAATCTCTACGTCTAATATGTTTTAATGACCCGGACACGTTTCGGCATTTTGGCTGCGTATTGAAAGATGGGCCCTTATTAGTCTTTTTGCTTTGCTGTTTTCTTTCTTTCGGTGAACTCATTGTGTTTCAGCCCATGTCTTGTTGCACAAAAAGATAGATAAATTATATGTTGTACATATGAATACCAGCAACATCAAAGCAAATAACAAAACAAAACAAACAAACAAAACAAACAAACAAACAAACAAACAAACAACAACAAACAAACAACAACAAACAAACAACAACAACAACAACAACAACAACAACAACAACAACAACAACAACAACAACAACAACAACAACAAC
>JBCAUA010000014.1:1099325-1118484 GCA_038406235.1 Peronia verruculata | reverse complement strand
TTTGGTGAACCCCCCCCCCCCCCCCCCCCTCATTCCCCTCTCCTACCCCCACTGACTCACACACACACAACAAATAGTTACTCCTTGGCAAGAAAATATACTTCATTGGGGTTTTAAAAAAATCACAGCCATGTGTAAAAAAAAAAAAAATTAATAAAAAAAAATCAAGCAAATACAATCATGTTGTAATTATGTGTACGTGAGGTGCCCATGTATGTCAACACTCATATAACATAGCATGGGATGATGTGACTGACGTACAGACAAACATTGGCATGATGAAGTTTGTTCAAGTTCCAAGAAGCTCATTTGGTCAAAAATTTCTTTCACTGTGCTTGGAGTCTGAATTCCGTTTATGATACACCATATAAAATAACAGGAAAGAACATGTTTTGTCTTATGAAGACTCTCAAAGCCAAATCTGTCATTTCTAGAGCATGACTTGACTGTCACTGTAGAAACACAGTTTTCGGGCTTCACAAGGTGACCTTCTGTTTCACAAGCCATGACCAGATGGGAATGAAATCCATGACATTTTCAGTGGTCAAATCCATCTGCGATTTCAACTGTGTAGTTAATGAATTTCCTTGACCTGTGACTACAGTTGCAAAACCAAAGCGTGCATTACCAGTAGAATCTCAAATCAATGGTCTACCACCTAAATGATTTGTTCTGACTGAATGAAGAGGCCGAGAGATGACGATACAGTGATAATGATGTTTCATACAGTGTGCAGTCATCACTCATCTGTTTTATGTTTCTTTGTTTTATCAATCAACTTGAATACATGACAGTACTTATATCGAGGACAACTGTTTGCTTCAATCTACAATCACACAATCGACAACATAGTTATATCTCCCTGTATGAGCATTGTACAGTAATACATGCGCCTACAGACATTCATTATCAGAATATAATCATTCTTGCACCTGAAATATATAGACATTACATGAACAGCGTTATCCTTATCGCAACAAAAACAGGCAAGCATACACCAAATCTGGCATCACAGAAATATTACACCACCACTCTGTTCAAACATGTAGTTAGAAATCAGCCTCATAAACAATCAGTAAAATCTATACATTTGGCCTCTACAGATGCCCTCTGACTGCTAGCAGGGCCAACAATATTGATTTGGCATATGCCTTGAGTATATAACTTGAGTAAATAGCTTGAACCAGACAGATCTGACTAAACCTATCTCCTACAAAATGCTGTTGCAATCAGTTTCTTTTTTTTTTTATTTTTTCTTTTTCAAGCATGAGTTAAAAAAAATCATGAAACCATTCCTGGTATCTCTCTCTCTATATATATTTAAATAAAAAATAAATAAATAAAAATGAGATGTCTTGCAATATCCACCTCTGGTGTCAACATCTGATTGTCCCACAATCACATTCATACGTTCCATTACTAAACTAATACAGCTCTACATAAATGGTAGTAAATACTGTGGTACTTTGCTATTAAACCCTATAGCTAATACATTCCTCTGCCCTGTCATGGTTACATTTTCAGTACATACAGTGTAATATATAACGATATCATAACATATCACCATGATTGATACATATCATATCATATAATCAGCAAACAGACTGCATAAGCTGGGTTGGACAATTCTCCAAGAACACAAAATGCTATGCACAACCAGAAGACAGAGCACAGCCTAAACCACACTCAGGTGTCCGCTGGCTTCTGGTGCTACTTTGCCCACCAACACGGAAAACATTTATCTCAGAAATTCTTAATTTTCTAAGTTATATCAAAGGTGTACACCCCTTCAAACAGTCGCTTTCTCACTTAGATATAGACAGATCATATATTTGCTAATGACTGATTTATATATATATGCACCTTACACAGATGAGGAAGGAATTTCATGAACAAGTTTGGCAAGAAAAGACCAAAAAGTTAGATGTTTTACAGTTTTGTTCTAATTTCATTCAGCAGATCTGTTTTTATTATATAATAAACAACAACCGGTATTGATTGTTACATGTCATGGACAAAAGTTGGCCAGGCCAACTATAACCGATATGTTTGCTGGGGGTGAATGAAAAAAAAAAACAACAAAAAACAACTGCTTCAGGATGGTCTCTTTAAGATATATATCTTAAAATTCAATCCGGCTTCTGACAACCGTTTCGGTGCTGGATTTCAGGTATGAGGATGAAAGCTTGGACCAACGTTTGCCAGAATTAATAAGTAAACAAACTACAAAAAGGTCACGGCTGAACTCACTGAGGCCAGCTTGGTTGCACGGTGAAGCGTGACAGACACACCACATACTTGACGTGATAATAAAAAAAAACTTAGTGGGGAGCTGCTGGTCCTGAGAGTGATTTTTAAATGCTTCAATAAGGATTTTTTAAGCTTCAAATTCAGACTGTGTTCAAATTAGAGAAAAAGAGTGGACATGTGAAGTCCGGTTGCAATGACAAGGCAGCTATTTTTGATTTTTTGCCTAAGGCTCCTATAGCATTGAACGTAACTATAAATAATTGTACACATTAATAAAATAGCTCTATATAACAGACGATTTGTAGTTGTTTTTTGTTTATATGTCATACAATGTCTGTTATGAATTCCTGAAATGTGTGTAGTGACCTATATGTATTTTCCTCAATTTTCCACCAAATATGCTATTTCCTTTCAAAAATGTGAATAAAATTCAGGAAGAGATGTGTATTCTGAAACAGCTGAAGTGGTGAATATAAGTTTTGTATTCAAATTCAAAATCAGTTGGTTCAAAAACCTAAAAGCCTCAGGGAAAAAAGTGAAAGAAATCCATTTTGAGAAAATCACAAGCAAATTTTCATAATCTCTCTATACTGTCTTCTAGTCATGCAGTTTTTGTGCCATTCTGGAACAAAAAGCTGAAGTTTCTGGCTCCAATGTTATTTTTATCACAAGCGATCAAAATGTGGCAAAACAGAAAAAGCCCAGATCTGATACTTTTATTCCAAAACTTCATTTCCAGCCTCCCGCCCCCTAAATTTACTGCCTGTGTTGTAGCTTGGTCTACATAAATGAACAATTCAACAGTGCACACGCATATCTGTCCTACCATTAACAAAAAAAAAACTGACAACATTCTTTACGCTTAACCAGGTATGAAAAACAAAAAGATAAAAACAGAAGTGGCAGCCTTAAAGATTTTTCTTCTCCATCTATCTGAGTGGGTAACTGAAATGTTTGCTAGCTAGGCCTGCCATCATTTAACATTCAGGTCAATCTACCGCAGTTTTCTATCCACTTATTGAAGCTGTATTTCCCCACACTGTGCCAGTTACTGAGACCAACCATAAATATACACATCTTTCTCTGCCATGGAACTACTGACATCTGATTTAATTCAGTTTCTGTGAAGTGAACAGATTAATTGGGTTTAAAGAAAAAATCTCACAATGTGCTCAGTTGACACTTCAAGCTGCAAAAAAAAAAAAAAAAGAAAAAATAAATAAAATAAAAACAACAAAAACAAAATGTATGAAATTTTGTGTTCACACCAGCTGAAACTGAACCAGCAAAAATTCTGATCTGATTATCCACAAACTTTCTGATTGTGGGACTCCACTGCAAGTATTGGCAAAATGGATCAGACCCTTAAATGGAGCATAGAGCATAATCTGAACACTTGTTTTCATCAGCGACAAGGATTGGCACATGTTTATTCTAATTCCAATCACCAACAAAACTTACTGAAAAAAAAAAATGCAACTTCAACAATTTCATTGTGTACTTGTTAAATAAAAACAACAACGCAAACTGTGTGTAAATAAAAAAAATATAAACAAAATATGAACAACAGTAACAAGCAAAGAACAAGAAAAGCAAAACCAACTAGAGAGGGAGCTGGGCAGATAAGATAATACTATATGACAACATAACAACAAGTGTGTAAAGAAAACACAATCTCTGCTCTAGTGAGCTTGTATAAAAAGTTGAATCCATGGCTAAATCTTCATTTTCCTCTCAATATCCAACATACATCTTGGACTGTCAACAACAGAAGCTTCCATTTTTCTATCAGCAGAAAATTGTCCAGATTCTAAAATCAATCACCTAGTTCAAATAAATGTAATGAGAGTGAGCAAAGCATGAACAATTCATCCAATAATCAAAAGAACAGGCTGTGATTCTCCAGCTTTAGTATGTAAAGAAACTTTTTGCATACCAGTCACATTTGGGTATTAAAGTTTGAAAGACAACAAGCTAACTGACACACAAGCTGGTCAAGGATTATAAAAATTGCAATGAGACATTTGAGGCAAATGCCTATATCTATAATGGACCCAATTTTCCAGCTGCATATTTTGGAAGCAGTTTGTTTGCTTTAAATCTTAAATCATTTTATATATAAAGAAAAAAAAAAAAAAGATGGTTATGCCCAAATTTGTTTGTTTCACTGAATTTCAGTTCTTGATCCCTCTATAATGTACTTGATATGGACAGATCTTTGCATATAATGAAGGCAATTACACTGTAAACAAAGCTAAAGGTCAAGTGATGGATGAATAGAGAAGGAATTTAGTATTTGAGGTGACCACATATTCATCATATTGACTATGTGACTGAAGAGTTATGATGTGGTACATGGATAAAATGACTTACACATTTTCTTTTTTATGCATGTCCATGTCTGATATAAAATATCAACAAAAACAGATTCAACATTGTTAAGATCAGCATCCCTACCTATCACTTCATTTCTCACACTATCACATGACAGCCCACACAATTTAAATAAAACAAAAAACATACCAATGCTAAAAATCTAATGCTTCGTGTCCTGTTCCACTAATAATAATAACACCACTTCAATCTCTGAGACTATTCATAAGAGACATATCCAGTTTGATATATATAATAATAAAATAATTCCTGCAAAGAATATCACTCATTTAGAAATATGACAGAGGCTAAAATCTTCCGTGATCAGAAGTTCTGTCATAAGAACTGGAAAAGAGTGCAACTTTTGTAAGTGAAATGAAATGTTTACTATCTCAGTCAAAATGTCTACAAATGACTGCAGACTCAGTCAAAATATCTACAGCTGACTGCAGACCTAGTTAAAGTATCTACACATGACTGCTATCTATAAAAACTTATTAACCGAGGAACAGTCTTATAATATACATGAATCTTGATGACATGTGATAAAGACCCTACTATTTTACATCAATCTCAGTAACATGTCATAGGAAAAACCATATCCCATTCAGCACCAAGCCAATGAATGCCAAAAGGATGTTCTACAGTTTAATGACAGAAAGACAGCACCACTGAGCATTTTGGAGACAGTCTAGGACTGCCCTGGGAAACAAGGAGTGAGTAGTAAAATGGACATACAGCAACAATGCAGTGCTAACATTATAGTACACTACCTACACAGAAACATGCTAATATTCATCTTTGAGCTGAAATACATCCTGAATCTATCTATGTAATATCTGAACAATCTCAGTATGTCAAGTTAAACAACATTGTAATACCACAAATGTATCAAACATCTAGAACTAAATTTTCCCTTCATTCAAGGATAACATCTCGTTCACCGAGTATTCAGATTTTGTCCCTACAGCTGATTCATTTCTGTATGTCTTACAGTGCCTTAGATACATATTTAACAGCTATGAGAAAGATCACTGGACACAGTCTTTGTGAAGACAACAATCTTCTATTTGCAGACAAAGCTGGTGCTGTGAATTCTGATACATTTTACTTCACAATCAACTCCAGCATTCTGTTCAGCATATGAAGCCTATAGGAGTGTAATGAGGCGAAGGCATCTTTCAAACTTTGTCCATTGTACTGTGCATATGAATTTCTCTCCTTATGATATACATAAATGTACAGCACTCAGTCAAAACGAGTGGTATGTTGATTTTCCACCAAGACGACTTACTAGCACTACTATCAGGTTAGCACTTGATTCATACACTTTCATACTGTTAAAAAAGCTTTGAATTAACATGACTGCAGCCAGAGTGACTTCAAATTAGAGACAGATTGTGACCCCTAGGGAACCCCTAAGATGAGGGGAAAAATCGGTACAAATGAATGTTGCATATAAATCGCTATGTTTACCTCACAACAATCTGACCTACTTCCAATCTACCCGTAAAAGCAACATTCTCTTAAACATGAATGTGCTTCCAGTTTTTGCATTTTAAGAACACCAATATCGGGCCATTTCCATCTCATTCAACCCCCGGAGTCCAGCGACATAGAGACCCATTCTGACTGCTAGCAAGATATATTGTGGAAATAAGTTACCCATCTCAAACTGTCACTTCTCTAATGTGATTTAATATTATTTAAGAAATGCTCTCAAGCAATTCTAATGGATATTTTCAAGATTGACTAAATATCTCCTGGGATGCCAATTTGTTTTCACAAAAATGAAGGAAAACATTCTACACTTACCATGTCCATACAATTTGCCTTTCTACAGAGGATTGTTCTTAGTAAAGCTCGAACTACTATGCCGACACAACTATTGAAAAGTAACAGGCCAGCCAAAAAGCCTGGATCCTGCAAGTAAGAGGTGTAATAGCTTGTAGTCTCAACACAGCAGACTGGCAAAATGTAATTTACTACTCACACAGACCTTCAGCTGTCTGACTGCTCAGTAGTAGCTAGATTCCCACTGTTTAAAAAAATACATCAGTTGTCAGACAATGAAGTAACATAATCTACGGGTGGTTTGTTGCAACACTGTAGTTCAGTGCTCCGTACATCTCAAAACCTTACCCAGCACAGATGACCAGAGAGGCCTGTGTGAGGTCAAGCGGTCATTCACTGAACATTCAGCCGTATTAGCACCTTGCTGCTTTTAGTGAACAAACTTTCCATGATATGAGAGGGGACAAGAGGTGAAGGTATAATAGATGGCTGGCGATAGATATCACGCAGAGCATAATCAGAAAACCAGCACAGCACAGATCTGCATCCATGCATAAAAAAAAATCCACTATATCCGTATAGTTACATAACATGCCAGGGGGGACTGTGCTCCCTGAAGATCCCTTCCCTCTGACAGATAGATGCTTCCTTGCATATGCAAACCTGTACATAATTGTTTCACCCCCATTCTACAGTGGATCTTTTATATTTTATTTGCCTATGCTCTACTCATCACGCTCAGTGTGATACCTACCCACTGTATAATAGATCAGCAAATATAACAACAACTGTGGCATCATTTACATCCATAACACTGAAACATACGATCTGAACTCCATTAAAACATCAGCTGGATTTGAAACAATCCTATCCCACTGAGAATAACATGATATCAGAAAGATCATAGAGGTTGCAGCATCACTGAACATCTGCTGTAACTCACTGCTTCTGTGTTATGACACACACATCTTGAATAACATGTGGGTTCATCTCTTATGACATCAAACACTAGAGATTGTAGCAGGCAGTTTAATATAGTCAAACTCGCACATGAATATATTCCAACAGAAAAAACACGAAAAAAAAACATAAGAAACTAGCCACAAATGGCACTCAACGCAAGCAGACAGTTCTGGGCTAAAGCATTCACAAAGCTGTCCATCTCTACATTGTTAGCACTCACAGAAATCTTGCATATTGTCCAGCACGCCTGGCCAGACCAGCAGTTTTGCACACCAAAGTACACATGCACACCCATGCATCATGCATATAGAAAGACTTTTCTTTAAAAAAGAAAAAAAAAAAAAAAAAATCCCAACAAAATTGTACATTATCTCTGTATTAAATAAATAAGGGTCACAACTCAACAACAGACACTGGCTGATGCTTCTCCTTTGCAAACACATGCGTTATGTATGAAGACAACATTTTGCACGACTGAAATAGAGCATGAAACAACTGTTCTGTGTGGCTTTTTATGGAGGTGGGTTTGTCATCTCAGCCGTCTCGTGATTGCCCTTTTATTCTGCTTATTCCAAACTTATTCTTGCACACCTGTTTCATGCCCTTGTTTCAAATAATCAGGATGAGGATATTTCTATAAATAGGCCGACTTCTCAATGACCCGTGTGTAGACAGTCCGTGTTTGTGATGTGGTGGCCTCTGACACTTGGTACGACTTGGTTTGCTCCACCTGGAAGCCGTTTTGATAATCCACATTCCGGTGCTCAGTCCGATCACGCTGATGAGCATGCTGGATGTCATTTTCGGTCCTTGTCATTTTCATCTGAGATGTCATATGTCCGTCATGACCGTTCAGGATGACCATCTCTGCATCTTGCGTGTGTGTGCTGGGGACAAAGCCATCTGATTTACTGATAGGGATGATGGTCACGCCCTCACCGTGAGCAAACCTGCTGTTGACAGATGGGGTCAGGTCAGCATCCATGTCGTACATACCATTGATGTTGTCGTAGTCGGAAGCTGAGGAACCTGGGGACTTATTGGAGTCATTGTCCTCCATTGCTGCTAGAGCCTGATCATCCCCTGTGGCGATGCTCACTGGTAAGACAAAACCTCCCGAGATGGTACGACCTGGAGAAGTGCGATCCTTGCTGGCCGAGGTCTTGGATGAATTGAGGTGCTGGTCAGATGATGCAGACTGACGCGTTGGCGTGGGGATAGGCCGGTCAAAATCATATGATTTGGACCCTCTCATATTGTTGCGATAGTAGCTCTCAGTAGTCGGTGTTTGTGCGCTGCTGTCGTGGGAGGGAGAAGTAGCAGCTCTGGTCCCATGCTCGAGTGACCGCGGTGGATGATCTAATGAGATGACCTTCCTGGGGGAGTGGTCAAGGGTTGATATGACAGTTCGAGGTTGCATCTCTAATGAAGTCGATGTCCGGATGGTGGCTGACTGATTGGAGCTAGATGACTTTGGCAATTCATATGATTGCGACATGACTGGAGGTGGGCTGTTGGAGGATGCATACTGAGCTGGTGGAATCGTGGGATTGGTGGGGGTGGTAGGCGTGGCAACTTCTACTCCTACATCGTCCAAGTCAATCGGGGTGGTGAAACCATGACCCAGAGCTGGCATGCTACCCATTTCTGAGGGCTCACCGAATGAAGTTCGAGAACTGGGGGCTGATGTTTTGGCACTGTAGTCGGCCAATGAGAGACGAGAATTGGTGGCAGTGTCATAATAAGACGACTTGTCATCAATTGAGTACTGTGACACTCGGGAATGGAGGGACCTTGAATCTCCCTTCATACGCTCCATTTCTGGTGTACTTAGTAGATTTGTACCCCCCGACAAGCTCCCACCTGTATTCTTCCTCCTCAGGTATGCTGCTTTTCCCCCCGGCCGCTGTATGTTCTTCCTAAAATGTTCATCCATTGTTTCATCTGTTCGTCGACCAATCAGCTGCTCCACACTTGGCTGGATTTCTAATCCGAAGGGAAGGGTTGGGGATTCGTTGGTTTTGGGTTTCGGAGGGACGGCCATCTTGGCTTTCTTGAGCTCCTCCATGCAGATCTGGAGCTGCTCTATCACAGTATCGTTATCATAGATAAAATCTTTCTCCAGGGTGCTCTGGAAGAAAGTCAACAGTTCGTCCATCTGCATCTTCATGATGCGACCTGCAAGTAAACAAATTGCAGTATATGAGTAAAAACCGTGCGATAGTGAGGATGTTTAGTTTGGAATTATCCTGAAACAAGACAGCAGCACACACAAGAATTTTGAAACCATCATCACTGAACTGCACTGATGCTCCCAGAAAGTTGCACACTTTAGGACTACCACAAGGGATTGAACTGAGCTCTGTACTAGTAACAGTGACTATAATGTTAATAAAGCAGTCCAGGTCCATGTACTAATTTGCACCATTCTCCTACAGCATCCTAGTGATTGACAGAATACCTATGTGCTCTTTCTTAACCAATGTTTTCACATCTACAGATCTTTACCATACATTTTATACAAGGGAACATCCTAACCATCTGAATGTGATTTTTTTTTTTTTCAATGAACAGCAAAAACCAAATTGACAGTGAAGGTTTTGGCTTACGTCTGTGCATCTTAATGATACAGTAGGCCATGGCCACCAGCAGGGTGTCTCCCTCCAACATGTGAATGTCCCAAAGTCTCAAGGTCAGGTGGAAGGGGGTCTGTGAACATAGCAACACATGAAACACCTATCACTGATGGGTGGCCTTTTTCAACATGTAACACCTATCATTGATGGGTGACCTTTTTCAACATGTAATTCCTGTTGAGGGACAAATAGCTACACTCTCAGAGAAAATATGGACAAGCAAGTCTTATGTGACAATACTTTTGAAAAACAAAAAAATTATCTTTTTCTTTAATGATTTTCAATGTTAGATGTATTTATCATTTCACTGGCTGTAGGACAAAAAGGTGAACCCTTACTTTCTCTGCATGGCAAAGAGGCGATTTGGTCAATAAATTGTCATACTGTTACCCCTTTGTCATGTGGAGAAGTTAAGGGTTTGCCTTTTTGTCATACAGGGGTTGTTATGTATTTGACTCTTCGTTGTACAGCTGACGATGTCATTCTAACAAACTTCAATTGTAAACAGTGGAAAGTGCTTGTAGATGACCACAGATGTCTGTTAATTAAAAAACTGAAACAGCTCAAGAAAAGAGCAGCCCACTGCTGAAGGACAATGGAGAACTAAAGATGTAGACCCAGCAAACCCAAGTCTTGGCAACTTTGACCAGGCAGTACTTGAGCAAAACATGGATAAGGGATAGCCACCTATGAATGTGTTCATCTAAATTATGAAGGTACTGATTAACAAATCCTCCCAAGATCGATATTTGCAATGTCAAATATTTTGCGATTTTAAAATCAAATAAGTCATCTGTATTTGTGCCACAGGAAGCAAACAGATGGTCATGTGGACAGAAATTTGACTGAGCAGTGCCATTGTGGGATTGAGAAGAAAAAATACACAAAGAAAAACTCACCCTGTCCAGAAAGCACTGAAGAAACCATTTGATAGTGTAAAGGGTTGGGTACATCTCATTTTTCTCCTGAAAACAAAAAACAACACACTGATGATTCAGATTATTAAGAAAAAAATGTTTATATTTGACTTAAACAATGAAATAGAAAAACTGACACAGTTATTTTCTGGTTATCTCTGTTAAATTCTGACATCTATTATCCATTTATTTCTATGGATGATATTGTTTGTGCATTCTGTGCTATCATGAGCAAGCTGACCTTCAGGTATGTCAGTTTTAGTATGGAAGGATGTAAGTTACTGGGGCTCTAAATGTCTATTGTTATCTATCTCACCAAGTGTCTCCTGATCTTGGGCACAAATTTGCGCAGGACATTGTCATGGTGCTCCTGAAATCTCAGCAACTTTGGGAAGCCATGCATGAAGAACCCTGTGCCAAAACAGACAGGATAACAGACAAATAAAAAAATGCATCAACCTCATTGTTAATGCAGCCAATCTCCCACTTTCAAAATGCTGATAGGTATAAGTTTTATAGTTTTATTTCCAGTCTTTTCACTTGTCCTGCATAAATACCACACTATCACTGTACTGGTCAGACAGAACATGAAAAATATGAATTGCTCTTCACGACTATTGAGACATAACTGTTGCATAACACACCAATATACTTATGGAAGTCTTAAATTCAACTGACAGAAATTAACTGGACAGATTCAGTCGCACTAGTCACAAACAAAGAGGAAAAAAAAAAAAAAAGAAAACACTGCCAGGTGCCTCAGGTTTTACTCTCATCACCTTCATATCCAGTTACCTTCAGATGATCTTTCATACACCGTGGAAGTGAACTGATCTGGATCAGAATCATTAACTACTCTTTGCTGGCTCTTACCGTGCATTGTATGTTTTGGACTGATAAAAAGCTGTGAAAGACCCCAGAATGCATCCTGTGAACAGGCAAAGTAAAGGACATGAAACATCCAATGAGCAAAATACACATACATACATACATTTTCATATGACAACATCTTACACTTCTGATGAATAAATGGTGGTTGTTTATAACTGATGTGTTTCAAACACTCAATGTGTTTATTGCCATTCATGTGTAATGCAGGAGCAAATAGGCCTATAATGGCAAATTATTTTATCCTAAACTACCTCATCTGACACAGCAAGGACAAAGAGTTTAAGGTGAGCTTACCTCTTCATTGAGATACATGAGCAGTAGAGCAGCGATCTCACTCATGCCCTGACAGTAGCCCACCTCAGTGTTGTACACAGAGTAAGCCGCCAACACATGGAACAGGGCCTGTTGTCTGCGAACAAAGAAACAACACCCCATCTTATCTCAAGTGTCCATGAGTCTATTGAGCACTATAATGGTACATTTTTTTTCTCTATGCACACAGTCAAATATAGTCTGTATCCTATACAAGATCTTTGCTCAACAGAGAAAACGGCAATGGACATCAGCTCATTACTTACAACCTAAGACTGAAATACTTTGTAACCAAGGTCTATGTAAGTTTAGATGGACATTCTTTTTATCACACATTGTTTAGTAGAAACTTTTCGAAAAATCTGTCCATTTTTTAAAATCTGATCTGACAAATGCAATAGTTTATGATTACAAAACATCTGCAACATTAAAACTGATAAGCAGCTTGTGATCTTAATTCTCCTCTACATGTAACAACTGAAAGTGAGCTAAAGCCAGTAAAAACACAAGATTCTGCTTGTAGAAGAAGTTTCTACAGGCCAAAACTAGTGGACAGGAGCGATCTTATTCTTCACAAAGGTACATCAAACAAAATTAATCATCTTCAAACAGTTAGAACCACTAACAAGGACATGTTTGCAGAGGGCTCAACAAAATCAAAATGACTGTTATGTTTTTGTATATAACAAATGACACATTAAGAGCCCAAGTGTTTGGGGTGAAACTGGAGATCGTTGTACCCAGTCCCAATACTTTCTTTTGTCAGGTGAAAGAGGGATTGAACAAACAATGGAAAGAGGAAACAAAAATCACTGCTGTGGGGTGCCTTTGCTTGAAACTTACACCATGAATATTTAAAAAAAAAAAAAAAAGTATAAAGTGAATGTCTTCTTTTTATTGTTTCAAATTTATCCAATATCTTGGTGATCAGTCTTTCCAATGATAAGACTTAAAGGATTTTTTGTCTCATTACACTGCCTGCTCAACACCTCTTTTGTTGGTCAAAGGGAAGTAACAGCGCTGGTCAAAACTATCTCCCACTGTATTCAGTTCTTTCCAGCTCCTAGCACCTCACCCAGTTTATCTTCAAGATCTTGTTCTTCTACTGTTTCTGATAACTTGAGTCTACCTCGCTGACTGACAGGCAGGTATAGTGTTCAGAATGATATATGTTTTTCTTCTTCCTCATTTTTTTTTTTTTGGGTCGCTCAAGAAAACCAATGTCCATGCTTTCCTCAACATTTAGGCCATTTATCTGACAATTCTGATTCCTCCTTTTTGGACTGTATAAACAAAACATATTGTGCAGAGCCCCTCTTGAAATGGAAGAAAATTAAACATTAAAGGGGGAAAAAAAATAATTGGGGGACATTATATATATATATTATATATATATGTATATGTGTATATATATATACACATACATTTAACAAAACAAAAACAAAAAATATGCAAAAACTCCTCCTCCTACTCCACACACACTTCAGAAAGAGGGGGGAAAATTAAGGGGGGTGGGGTGGGTGGGTGGGAAGCACTAAACAATCACAAAAACAGGACCTGTGTCCATTGGTCACTTACTTCACCCCATATCTTTCTCTGAACATGATGTGATTTCTGTATGTTCGGTTGACATCCAGGTCAATCTGGCGAATAGAGGTGGACTTTGTCCTGGCTCGATTCCGCATTCTCTGTCAAGTAGAAAAATTCAGATTACCATATAAAGTGTTATCATAAGGAAGGCCTCTGACATAAGCTCAAGACAAAGGGAGAACTAGACAATGGGCTGAATGATTAGACGAGACCCAGGCACTGATGGCTTCACGGGACATTTGAGACGCGACATGAAGGAGTCAGGCGCTCGTCAAATTCTGAGCCTATGGATTATTAATATCACTGTGAAGATAATTCATTTCCTTTTCTTTGTATGCAAAAACTGTTTGCTCTCCCTTTAGTAGAAGTTGAGATACTGGCAATTAAAGACAATGGAGATGACTTGCTGCTGTAGCTGAGTTTAGCAAGAAAATGCAGATCATTTTTGTAAATCCTTTTTAATTCTTGTTAGGCCATGCCATTAAGTTATAATTTTTGGGCTTTAACTCAATCTATTTCAGCAAATTTGACTCTGAAATGTTATTTTAGACTGATATAGAAGGATTCTGTGAAGAAAAAAAAAATGCGTTAACAATTCATTCACTAGTGAAAAACGTGATTTCTCTGATCACCTCAGTTTGACAAGTGCCTGGTTTCATCATGTTGTGTCTCATTTAATACATAGTTTGCAGTTGGGATGATTGGAGAAGTTGTAAATGGTCTGCTGTTTTCTGTCACCTACAAAACACATGGGTCATCCCAGTGAATGAATGACGGATCCATTACAAGGAGAAAAAAAATTGGTGGACAATATCACAAACTAGTCAAACTAGTCAGTTTTTCCGTGACCCAACCTCAGATCAAAGATGAGCAAAGTGGAGCAAGTTGTCAAAACAACCATCTCCAGTAGTGCCCTGGCGACCTGCAGGGACACAGCACAGAACTCATCAGCCTTTCATAAGAGCAATGGATCACAACCACAACAGATGACCAAACTTTTGTCACATCCTAAGACCACCAAAGGTCATCTATGTAAGTAAAGCATATGTTAGTCTGTATTTCATAGGTCCTTATCACCAAAAGTTTGCATGTCACCATTGTCAAATTCTGTGAGTACTGTAAGATTTCACCAGTTCAAGCTAGAACAGAATCCCTCCATTCCTCATACCCAGTTGTGACCTACCCCTTTTTCCTTCTTTGCTGTGTTTGAGTATGGGAAGCAAAGTTTTGTCATCCAAATAACTCTTGAATATATTGATTTGTACCCTTTCTTTTTTTTTTGTTCTATCCCTTTCCATATGACAAAGAATTTTGTTCACTATGTCATTGTCTTTTTTTTGTTTTGTTTTTGTTCATTAACCATTTTCTATCCATCTCTGTTTTTAAGTTTTCTTTTCTTTTGTATTTAAAAAAAAAAAAAAAAGGGACACTGATCTTGATGGTCTTGAATTGGTTGATGTAAGAAATGAGTTGTGCATAACACAACAAAGATAGAACGAAATCTCTTGTTAGATGACAATTCAGAATTTTGATTAATTCAATTTGTCAATCAGACAATCAGAGGGATATTAATAGCAATTTCTGTTTCCAGATTACAAAATGGAAGTAGATTTCTAGTTCAGAAAAAGTCTGTGGCATGTCTTCTCTTTTCTTTTCTTCTTTTCATTTTCACATTCACTTCATTCAAGTGAAAAAAAGAAGAGAAAAACTGTTTATTCAAGGAAGTCTCAAATCTCAACAGAACAAATTTCCATGTCTGAGAGCCCTAGAGAATGAACTGAGTGAATGGATAGGAAAAGCAATTATACAGCAAAAACCTTTCTGCCCCTGATGGGCGGTTTCCACTTCACATTAAATCCTTCTGACATAGACATTCACAAGTAGAAATAAACACTCTCCTCCTGACATCTGATCACTGTTCTGATTTTCCCCTTCAGTGCACAAACTGAAAGCCAGCATTTCTTGTGTATCTTGTACATTATTACAATAAGAAAAGCCTTCTCAGTGGAGAGTGGGTTTTGAAAGTGGGGCAGTATAAGAATCAGATTTTTATTGGCATCAGGGAGAGAGAGAGAGAGGGAGAGTGGTCCTATCTACATGAGGGAGGGTGGTCCTATCTACATGAGGGAGGGTGGTCCTATCTACATCTGAATGGCATTCCTGAGATGGCATTTAAAGACATTTCATAACCTTTGGTTCTACAGGATCAAAACCGGGATTGTCTACGGACACACACTGTCTTAACCCCATACATCCAAAAAACAGCTAAGTCACATATAAATATTTTCCATGCAAATATCCTCTGACAGATAGGTGAAAATCAGAAACAGCAAACAAACAATTATTAACGCTAAGGACAAAAACAAAACAAAACAAGGTCAGGGATGTCAATATGTCTACATGAAAAAGTTGGAACAGTTCCTGGCATATTTTTTAGCAACAGATAAAACTGGTAAATAATACCGGATTTGGGGCCAATAGAGAAATCAGTGACAGCCAAAAAGTAGAAAATCCTACTAAAGTAGGAAATTTGACATCCCTGAAAAACAGACAAATAAAGACACACATGCACACACACAAATGCAAATGTCTTAAGGTTTTGTTGAATTACAGAACTTCACAGCACAAGTTGGCTGTAAGGACTGGTTGTGGAATGATATATAAACAATTGCCAGTTTTTCACTGGACAGGTGACATATTGTGTCTGCTCATAATAAACTATATTGATGGAACTGGTCTACCTTAGTAAGAGAATATCTGTGGGCATGCAATGTCATGAAATGGGCTTATATAAAATGAAAATGAACAGAATCTGGTGAACATAAAAGAAAAAAAAAAGTCACCAATTCTGTTTTGATTTCTTTTCAATGACCATCAAAAGCACAGTATTGATAAATTAATCACTCAAATTAAAACTCTCAGCCTTTCCCGCTCAAATGATACTTTGCTTGTTTCTTATATAGGGTAAGCCTACATCTGGAGAATAAGTGGAAACCTGGTGTGCAGTTTTATGGCATAACATAACTTTAGACAGTTGGAACTGAAGTGTGCTGACTATATCTAAATAAATCACCATCTTATTAACCTTTCCACATTCCTGATCTCTCTTTATCTCTCTCTCACAATGCACTCATTCAGAGAGCTAAACTACAAGCTTGAGAAACCTTATCTATAGTTAAATAAAATTTAGACAAACTACACTTTATAAACAAGATTCTCTGTAGTTGTGACAATAATAAAACCGGTGAACCATGGCACACCCAAACTTCTTTAAAGCTGTGCTGCCGTCATGCTTTGCTTCATACCATTACCGAGGCTGTTCACTGCCACAATGCAGCGACAATTTGAAGGCAAGGCTGTGATCGTTACAGGCTCCAGCAATGGCATAGGGGAGACTATTGCCATTCTCTTTGCCAAACATGGGGCAATGGTCACCCTTTGTGGTAGGAACCGCGAGCGACTGTTGGCTGCTGCCGAAAAATGTAGAAAAGCTGGTGGTGGTCCCAGCAGCAAATACATCTGTGTCCGAGGTGACATCACCAAACCGCAGGTACAAACTGCCATTGTGAACACTACCATGGAGAATTTCCATCGTTTGGATGTGCTGGTCTGCAACCATGGGATGATAAGCATGTCTCCCACCATCACATCTTTAACGGAGGAGCAGTTTGATTCCATGATGAACACCAATCTGCGGTCTGTGGTGTTTCTCATTCAGAAAGCTGTTCCTCACCTAGAGGCCACCAAGGGCTGTATTGTCAGCACTTCCACCATGGCCACATCGTTCGTTTTCCCACCAATGAACATCTACTCCATGACCAAAGCAGGCCTGGACTATCTGACTAAAGGCCTGGCTCTAGAGCTGGCACCAAAGGGTGAGTAACAAAGTTTAACAGCTCAGCAGCCTCACGGTTTATTTATGCTCATTCAGGTATTGGTTTACTGTAACACCTGGCTGCATTATTTGAATGCTTCCTCTTCATGCATGATCTGTGCTCTCTTCTGACAAGATGTCATATAAGCAGAGATGTGAGAGGGAGAAAAAAAAAAAAAAAAGCAACTTCAGTCTGCTACTCAATAAACACTTATTCTATTAATTAGATTCAAATGTAAAATCCTTGTTTTTCAAGATACAGACATGGGACCAAGAGAAAATGATGTTTCCTGACATCTCAAATTCACATCTGACAGAAAAATTTAATTTGAACAAGATATGCATGTGCGATGTTCTGTCAGATGAGGCAGATCTTGAGGGTGCAAATTTACTTTCATCTCTGAAAGATTCCTTTATTTTTTTTTTAGGAGTTACTTTACCTATAATTATGTCTCAATGAGTAACAGATTCTTTCTTTATATGAGATCTTCCACCTGCAAATTTATTTTGAATTTGGTTGGAAGATGGATTCATATTTTTTACCTCCCACAGAAACTTGATTCTGTCTTTGACTTGACAGAGACCATAATTATGATGATATTGTGTGTTCCATATTGCGAATGTGAATATATATTTTGATCTTTCAAACACGATTTTACAACAACCCCCCCCCCCCCCCCCCCCAAAAAAAAAACCAAAAAACAAAGAAAAACAAGTGAATCTCCTCTCTTCCTCTGAAATAATATTTTTCATGTTTTCCGAGAGACAACTTCTGCCCACTGCTATTTGTAGGCTCTCTAAATTACAGGTGATTAATTACTTTTTCAGCGCATGCAGATAAATAATATTTTAAAAAAAAAATCATCAGCATAATTATGATAAAATTTGATAGGAATACTGAGTGGATTTTATGGCTGATAGATCTTGTAACCCAGCAGATCATCAGCTCTTTACTAAGGGCCCTTTGACAATTCATGCTATGTTTGCTTATCTCTCAGGGATGTCAAACTGTTATCACAAGAAAAGTTGAAACCCCCCCTCCCCATATTTTATCATCCATTATGCAAGAGAAAGATACTTAAAAAATCAAGGGTTTTCATGCTTGAAGTTTTCATTGTTTTGAGAGAGGTTTGCAATTTTTCACAAGACCCTGGGATGGGATTATAAAATTATACAACAGTGGCAATTTCAGGAACTAAAAAGACCCCATGGGCAGTGCCTGTCATCATAATCATCAAGAGTAAATAGACTAGATCTAGATCCTGTTGTCCGTTTGAAATTATTGTGGTGAAATTTATGAGTCTTATGCCCATGACTACAGACTGATATTGCTCCTGCCTTTGTGTCCAACCCAGGGATGTAAATGGCCTCTGCAAAAAAAAATCTGACAGCCATTCGCCGGGGTCCAGGGGCCGCATAGGCCCCAAATCAATTTTTAGACAAATTTATACCCTACAAATGGCCTCTCCTGAAAAGAAATTTAAAAAAAAAAAGGCATGCCACAAACTCTTGTTTTCTTCTTCAAATTAGTACTAAGATAAGCTACAAGTGTCACATTA
>JBCAUA010000014.1:1077024-1093044 GCA_038406235.1 Peronia verruculata | reverse complement strand
CCCCCCCCTCCCCCCCCCCGCAAACACAAATGATGAAATTCTTTACGACATTTCTCAGTAAAAAGTTATCTTTGAAGTCCGCTATGGAACTGAAGTGGGTGGTATACAACGAAGAAGAGAGAATGGATGGGATACGAGGTGAATGAGGCACAAAAAGGTGAAGAACCATACAACATCACATCTGCACAAGCCTTTAAGAACTTAATGCCGCTGATACTCTGAACAAGATACAGGAACAAAATGCCGGTGGGATATCATTTGTCATCATTTATCAATCAATCAAAGATCCATTTTTTTAAAAATATACCCCTGCCCCCCTCATTTCTAAGCAACATGGAAAAATGTTGAATCTGATTAGCAGTTGATATAATAATTAGTCTAACATTTTGGCTTGGCTTACAGATTATTTTGGCAGGATATGAATAGAAGTAGTGAGTTAATGATATGCATAAAATCAGGACTGGTGCCCTCTTTTGATCTTAATGAAAAAGCGATTAAAGGGGGGGAAATGGATGAGCAAAACTCATCAAAATGAAGCACAACTGGCCACAGAATTATCTCCCCATATGAAAAAACATATGCAAAATAATGGACACCAGCATGGGCAGTATACTGAAATTTCTGCCCAAAAACAAAATACTTTTTTCTTCGATGACAAAAAAAAAAAATCAACACAAAGGACAAGAGAAGATTTTGCCGGAACAGTTCCAACTGTTCTCTATTGCATAGGTAGCATATGTTATCACAGGAAAGATCTGATAGGGGGTAGGGAGGTACAGGGAGGGAGGGAGGGGCCAACAGATGACTGACAACCTGATGTCTCGGTGGAGGGTGATATGACAGAGTCTGACAGACATGTCAGTGATGTGTCAGTGAGTGACATGTCAGTAAATATGTCAGTGATATGCGTGTTTGCCGTCAGAGAACACAGGCAGGATGAGACATGATGACAACTGAACAATATCGTGAACACATTTCATACAACTGAGCAATAATTCAAATTTCACTAAAGTAGCGTTACATTTTCAGAGGAGAGGAAAAATTCTGATTTTAAAAAATCTACTTATAAAAATGAACAAAAGAAAGTTTCAAAACAAAGTTGCCAATGAAATAATACCTCCTGACAATACTCCTGAAATAATCTGTTCTAATACAGGCATAAATACTCCTTACTTGAAAGACAAACTTCATTTGAGAATAGCGGTCTCCGCCTTTCAGAATGTTTATAATGAATTTAATAAAAAAAAGTTTAAAAAAAGAAGGAAAGAAAATCGCTACAGGAAATAAGAACTGAATTACAGCAAACAAAATTCTGCTGTCTACTGATATGACAATGCAGCTTGTTTATGGTCGATTAGTTTATCAAACTGTAGATATGGGTAAGTTTAACTCCATGTGAGCACTACTAGAAAGAGAAATATGTCAAGATTTCCTCTACATATAAACCCAGTGAGAGTCCAAATGAGCATGATTTTTTTTTTTTTTTTACATTCATTATGTTATCCTTACAAATCCACATACAGTATGAAAACAAAACCTTTTTTTTTTTTTTTTAAACTTTCTCTCCCCATCTCTCTCTCTCTCTCTTTCTCTCCCATACAAGTGAAGTGGTCTAGATCTATATAGAAATGAAAGTTACTCCAAATTTTTATACAGCCATTAAGAATTCATTTACTTTTAATTCTATCAAAATTCCCTACATTTCATTTGCCTTTGTCATAATCCACAGGTAAAATGAGATATGGATATCTTTTCTCCACTGATGATGATCATCATAGGTATCTATTTATACATGAGCTTCTTTGAGCTCAAAGATCATTCTGGTGGAACATTACTGATTATAAACTTGCTGATATGTATAAAATAAGGGCCTAGGTATAATCTGATCTTGAAATTTAATGTTTCCACATATTTACATCTTCCTGGCATTGATGTTTTAAAGTGGAATGAAAGTCATTTTAAAGAGTAAAAAATTGGATATATGTCTCACATGATAAAAGAAGTTGCCATGAACTTGAACTTGCCTATGCCTGGCAGGATTTACAGAATATGTCTCTCGTCTTTGTTTGTTTTGTTTTTTTTTTTTCCGACTGGTTTCTCAACAATAACACCATTTAAATTACAGCTCAAATATCTGACGACCGTCATGTCTTATTCGCATTTCTGATAACTGACAAGCCCTGCCGTAATTTCTTATAAATGGACAAATGAAACTGATAATGTCCGTATCCTTAAAAACTGAATTGATAACATTTTTTCAGATCTTCATTACACACACACACATACACACACACATATTCACTGCCAATCATTCATACTGATACCGCTGTTGAAATAAGTCAACATATTATAAAGAGCAAATATTAAGGCATTTAAAACAGACTATGAACTCACACGCAGATCAGAAATAAGAAAGAGAAAATACTTGAAAAAGAAAACACACAAATGATGATTCACAAAGAGAGTTGATACATAATATCATCTCTTTCAAAAATCAAGTTACATAATACATCAATATGGACAACCGTACATTTCATTTATTAAAGTTGTCACGTATAAAACTTCTAATATAATATCAATCTCTTCGCCATTGCCATCTCGGGGCTCATAGTTCAGGACAGGACGTTTTCCCATCAAATGTAGCAAACAAAAGGAAAGATTCACAAACGACAACTATTATTAGAAACTTTTTGTTCTCAGAATAATCATCTTAATCAGATGTGATATTTTAATGATTTCACATCTCTATTACAAAGTCACATTTACTGCCCTAATAGAATTATTTTTTTGGTAAAAAAAAAAAAAGAATTTCAAAAGGAAAAGAAACATTTATTTCAAAATCATTAAAATAAGTCAGATTTGACAAAGGTCTCTTAATGTTAAATGATGCAGGCTAAATTTTTTTGCTTAAAAGAAAGTTTTGCCACAAACATCTGTAGCATATCCTGAGCCATCAACTCCCAGAGACAATGTAGTTAGCAGCAGTACAAAATAAAGTCAGGCACTTAAGATCTGCTCGACTGAGACGTTAGCGGGCAATGGGATAGTGCAATTTACAGGATACAGGATATGGGAGCCCAGCCAACACTACACCGCATGGCGCGAAGAAATGGGAACATGTTACAGATAAGGCTTTCATTTCACTATCCCACTGCCAAATTCACATGAGCAGTAATGAGCATTGTTTGTTTTAAGTTGACATTTAGTATAAAACAAATTATTCTGTATAATACATGTACAGGTACATTTGAAAAAAAAAAACAAACAAACAAAAAGAGGGTTGTGAGAAATTATAATAAAATATATGTTCAGCTTTCGATCAAAAAGTAACTTCAGCCCACATACTGAGAAAAAAATGAGTTAGGTGAACAAAATTGAAGGCGGGTGCAAGTCGGACGTACACAGAAACAAATTTGATGTAAGATTACATAGTTGCTGTTGTTTTTTTTAAAAACATAAATATCCACAAAGTTGGTTTCGGTTGTTAGTTTCCAGGCTGCTAGGAGAGGGTTGGTAGTTGGTTGATTGGTTGGTTGGTGTTGAGGAGGAAGATGGCGTCAGATACAACAACACCCGCGGTGCAGAAAAGAGGTACAGCAGCACAGAGGTGAGTGAGCTCGGCGCCCGGCCAACATTTTGTTCCCACCACAAACAGACAGACGAACTGACCGGCACACAGGCCCATCTTTAAAGGCACGAGGTGGTTAGTTGCCAGCTGGGTTAATGAAACAAAATGAAATGAAAAAAAAAAAAGGAGTTAGTGGATATTGGCTACAAATATTTTATCAACTATTCAGTATTCTATGTCATGATATTATGTTTATAGAGTGCTCTGTATGGGTGGATTGTCAAGGGAGAGCATTCACTGGTTTACTTAGTTTCAGTAGAAGCAAATGTCAACTTGTAGTACTTAGTGCAACGTGTGAGCAAATGCTACAGAACTGACTCTTCAGCTTGCATCAATTAGGCAATGTTAAACAGACAAAAGTCTCCAGAGACGTTACATCTATTGTCAAATCCGACAAAGAAAACTCAGAAAGCATTATTTGATTACGGAATTAACAACAACCAAAAAAAAAAAAAAAATCAAAACTTGGATTCCTCCGGACAGTGAGATCAGAAAAAAGACATACGGGTGGCATACATATTACATGAATACGTGGAAGAAAAACTTTAGCATGATGTGTCTGTCAAGTCAGTGAAAGCCAGTCGGAATATGATTTTATAGTCATGCAAATCATGGCATGCATGGACATAGACACACAAACACGACGGCACAAACACTTACAAGCTGACTAATTTGTAACTTTTACTCCACTACCCAATTCAACGTTTTATTTCTAGGCCATTTTGGCTCTTCCTAGAGAAATATATGAAACTTTCTCTGGCCAAACAAATGGCAAGTACCCAAAAGATATTTTCGTAATGATATCTTGCAAGCTCTAAAGCATACTGAAAGATGCTCTTTATAGTAGTAAGCATGATGATCGTTCTTGCAATAATAATCTCACTTTTCTTTTTGTCTCAGCTTGTCATTCTTACAGTATAAGAACACATAACATAACAATGTTAACACAACAGAAAGTGGGTCCAACACTGCATCTATAAGACTAGTGCTGTACCCTGCAACATTAGCTTGTATTGCTTATGAGAGAGTCAATAAAAGGAAATATTGATTACTACGTGTGTAACCATGTGAGAGAGGCACAGCTCCATGAGGTTAGCTACTGATTACATAGCACAACCAGAGTGGAGATAGCTAGGAACTCAGAAAACACAGAATGAGAGACAGGAAGAAAAACCACAGAGTAATCTACAGCTGGATCCTCTTGCTTACAGAACCCCAGAAACCCAAAAGAGTCTTCGAAAGCTCAAGTGTACAGTCATTACAAACTGGAGTAAATATGCTCAATTATCTTTGGTTTATCTATTTATTCATTTATGGAACACATTTTGTGTATGTGCATAAAAATATTTACATTTATTTGTGATTGATGTCTGGTATTGACAGCAAGTTGATTAATTTTTTTGTATTTACTGTTTTCTATGCATTTTTTTTTCTTCTTTATACTCAAGTTTCTCATTGCCTTGGGCGTGACATTTCATGTATCAAGAAACTGTAGATTAACATCAAAACCGAATGATGCTTTCCTTCCTTACTTGTCCATTTCCAGAGTGCATGTAAATTTGTACCAAGTGTCAAAATTGCATAGATTCTTTGAATTGAGATCTCTGTCTCCAACCGAATCAATTCAGAGGTACAAAACTTATCAGGCTTGCAGTGTCACAGACTGACTGCTATGTTGATCTTACTGTAAATGACTGATTTTGAATTTTTTTTTTTTTTTTTTATCAGTACTGATTTCAGCTTTGTCTGGTTAAAGTTTGATTAAATGATTAAATACTTCAAAAAGACAAAACGCGGAAAATAAATGATTGCTTTATTTCTAAAAATATATAATAAAGACAACAATTGCACATGTCGATTTTGATTGAACAAATTGTGACAATAACATATCAATGCTTGGATAAAACTGCTACAGTGATGGAAACACTGAATTGACAACTGTTTGCAATCATGGAGAAGAATAGCCCATTTGTAAATAAGGGAATATCATGTGTAAAATAATGCTGTAATACTTGCAGTGAGCAGGATCATGTGGTACAGACCCATTCTTGTCAATAAAAAAATGAAGTAGATGTCACCACCTCACAGCTGTAAGACGTGTGGGAGGTGTAGTAGCAAACAGTCATGTGACTGGACAGTCATCTGACTCGACACCAATGAGGTAGTTGATCACTGATCTACCGACACACAGTTCCCCTTGGCATAGATTTAGCTTTACTAATTACCTGTTTGTTCGTCCAATTGAAAGCAGAGCCATGTCAACGATTGCTTTTGAATCGAGAGTTATCTCCCTAATCGTTGCTCACAAATAAGTCTCTCCCTTGACAAATCCATTCCTTTTGGCTGAGATTTATGTGTTTCAAACTCAGCTGTTTCTCAAATCCTTGCCAAAGATTGGCATATTGACAGATTTAATCAATATTCTATTCTTGTTTTTTTTTTTTTTTTAATCCATGAAAATATTCCTCCTGTACTTGACATATGTCAAGTTTAATTCAAAATATTGTCTCGTTCACATTTCAGTCATCAAAATGCATAATTGTATGTACAAAACAATACAATGAAACAAAATGTAAACATAAATGATCATAAAACAAATACAGTCATGAATAGATAATGTATCTTTCCAGACAAAATTGTTCTACATGCACCAGTTTTTCTAGCGTATTTGTTTTTCCATCCATATATTCTACTGAGAGAATTTGGCCAAAAGTAACTTCTGACAACTTGCTTAGTTTTCTTCCTCAAACATAAGTAAACTTTACTTTGGTTGGCTTAAGGATTTTCTTTGGTAAGACACCCCAACAACTTTCCATTTGAGCAAATGATTTCCCAAACTAAATGAAAGGCTATAGCTTGGATTACAAGGTATGCAGAAACAGAAAAGTCTGGAAAAATACATTCTTTGCCTGGCAGGACTTGTACAGGCACTTCTGAAAAAGAACACCAGTCCATTAAAGCAGATAGTCAACATTCAAAATGAATAGTAAACTGACCTTTTAACAAATATTAGGACAATGAGACCCTAGTGTACGGATGGGCCCGCACTCCTTCTAACGATCTTCTCATCTTTGGGACAGCACCTACAAAAATTCAAGATTGATCTGCATGAAGTTATTCATATAAAACAATGCAAACAAAGGAACCAACATCTTTTAGACACAGTTCTGCTGCAAACAGATTTCATCAACATATCCATGTGATCAGATTTTGTTGTTGGCAAAGGAAATTTCAGCATGTACAGGATTCAAATTCATACAAAAGACAGCTAGACCAATAACTGGTTAACCACCAATGGATTTGCTGTAACAAAACACAGTTTTTACTGGATGACAAAAAGCAGAAATGGCTGCTATGACAGCAAAGTTACTTGAAATTTCAAATCAAATTTGCATAAGCTAAGATAGTAGGAATGTGCGGGCAAAGACAAGAGTGAGCCAGATCTCAAAATCACCAACATCTGTAGATCTAGACCTGATCTCCAAGGTTTCTGGGTGAGCTGGAAGACGCGATGTGACGACACGTGACCACACACAGGGACTAAATAAATAAATGCTGGCTTTGGACAACAGTATAAAACTATCGGTCTGAAAGATATTCACAAACTTTCTAACCACAACAAAACAATGAACTTTTCAACCACAAAACTGCCTCTAGGCAATGGGTCATTATCAACACCTTTGTCCCCTACAGAAAGAATCCAATCCATATGCACTAATGAACAGAAATTCAAACAACCTTGACCTGATGCTAGGGATCAAACATGCTGATAACTACAAGCAGAAGCAAATCCAACTCGAGAGCCACACTCTTCGCCTAGGCTACGACAAACAACTTCAGAAACTCTGCACACACAGTCGATCAAATAACACCCTCCACTTCATCAACTCCACCTATAATATCCATATGCCATCACTGATTATATATAACAACCATTATAATTTATAAATAAGAATATCCATATTAAATATCATGATGCATCTTTTTGTAATGAATATAAACCATAAAACATCAACATGACTATGCCACATCCCCTGGTCCCATCAGATAAAAAAGAAAATAAATAAAAGTTTAAAACAACAATGCACAAAAAAAAAAAAATCCGAAGTTGGCCGGGGCACTATTGACCCTGACCTTCAACCCACTGGGGACAAGGAAAACAATCAAAATTTGTCAACATGAACAAACAAAAATGTAGAGAGAACTCTTCCTGGAAAGGAATACAATAAACAGCTTGGACAAGAGTTAACTGCTCTTGACACTGACTGCAATATTATCCACCAATGGCGTGTGTCCAAAGCTGTAATCCAATCAGAATAAAGTCAGGAATCACTGGTCTCCGCCCACCAGCTGGAATTATCCAATACAACATCACAGCCCAGATATTTGCACTTTGCACCGAATAGATTGGTTTTCTTTTAATTTATCTTTTAGTGGGTGTTAGATGTTAATTCACAAAACAATTTTAGTTTGTCACAAGGAAACCAAGCTCTCTCTGCCCATGTTCACATAATTTAATACTTTCTTCTACTGTAATGTTAGCATAAGCTGACTGTTAGTGCTGACATAACATATTATATTTTCCCCAGGAACATATTATATCGAATCCAGTAAAAATGAATAATTATGGTAGCACTAATACTGAGGTATAAATTGCAAATATTATCTCAGTGCAGTGGATTTGATTCTAACTTGATGAGTCAGTTTAGTTACTCGTGAACATGAACACTGTAGTTCCTCCCTCAGAGCTATGGAATTAGTCAGTATTAAATTGGACAGAGAGGCTAGATAGATAAGAACGTTGATAACAAAACAAAAGGGAAGAACAGGAGAAAGGAATTCAAGAATGGAGTGAGGATGGTAAAACAGTGAAAGGGAAAAGTAAACAAAAAACAAAAACACAGTTCTGAGAATGAATGGTTAGCCCAGGAGACATGCATAGTTCAAACGTGTGCCCCCCACTTCTCACACACACTGTCTGATTGCACTCTGTACTTAAATTCACATCAAAGAAACTGCATTTTTCACTGATTGTATTCTAACATCACTGATTGTATTCTAACATCAAAGCAAGCTTTTATCATTGATTTCCACATTCAATGTCCTTTCCCTTTGGGTCTCTGCTTATAAATTATCTCCTGTGGTAAGTAAAGCATCATTTGAAATCTTGTCTAAGCATGTTCAAAAGTAAGCCATGGCTTACATGGGAATTGTTTTTTTTTTTTGCATGTCCCTTCCAATGGTCAACACTTCATTTTACAATTTCTATAGCTGTTGTAGCCTAACCAGTCTCATCCATTGACACTAATCAGGACATAGCTATTCTTTTTTCTATCTTTTCACACAAAACAGTTATGTTTGCTTAACTGGCACAGATTAGTGCAGGTGAGAGAGGTGGACACACAAATGTTAATACTGTTACACAACAAACACCAAACAGGTGTGGAGCTATACGATTACAAACACTCAATGCTCCTAGAACTTCTGTCCTGCCTTGCTCACCCAACCAGCTCCAGTGAGATGACATGACAAAAACAGATCTGTCTTCTAGACTGGTGAAACCATAGATTCAGAAACTACTGTGGATTCAGCATGCAGATTGAGCATGCACATATGCCAAGCTTCGGCCAATCTGCCGCTGTTTTCCTGGTGAATACTACATCTTAAATGTATTTTGCTCCGCCACTTTGTGATTGATAAGCCTCTGCAAATTTTTAGATATTAATACATTATCTTAGCTGACAGAATCTCACAAGTTTTAGTTCTTGGCTAATCACAATCAATTGATTCTTCAAGTTTAATT
Source organism: Peronia verruculata (assembly GCA_038406235.1). Classification (NCBI taxonomy): domain Eukaryota; kingdom Metazoa; phylum Mollusca; class Gastropoda; order Systellommatophora; family Onchidiidae; genus Peronia; species Peronia verruculata. The sequence goes on along the minus strand of JBCAUA010000014.1, from coordinate 1,083,613 downwards.
CTATGTTCATTCGTGGCATTTCTTTCAGATTCCTTGATGAGTACTCTTGTCTTGTGACAACATTCAATGTGCGGCCAAGTTCAGTAATCCATGTAATGTTCTGTTACATACATGCAAAGTCTGTTATGTGCTGTGGGTTGCATCTACTAGGAGCAAAGGTTTGGGTGAGGACAGAAGCAGCAAGTCTAGGGCCAACAACAAACTATACTGTACACAGAAATGGTTACCATTAATACACACATGCAATGGAACCAACTAAAGCTAATCTGAAACAATTTATGTGTCGAGATAATGATCAAGTTATATATTATGTCGGTATTTACAGTATCAGCATGCTTGTTATTTACACAGGGAGAGATTTCACAATCAGGATTTCAAAATACACTGGCTTCAAAAAAATCTATAAATAAAATCTGAAATCTACTGTATGGCTTCACCTCACTGATATAATTGCAAGACACTTGAATATTTCATCACTTTCCAGCTTCTACAAGCTTGAGAGTTAGTGGTTGCAGAGTGGGGTGCAGATATATAGAATGGTCAATTATCTGAAGTTTTCTCTATTACATAAATAAGAACCACTATAAAACAACTATCACCTTTCATAGTTTTCACGTAAATAGTTAATAAATACTGAGTTCCCCCTTTGCTATGTACAGACTACCTTGCAATGAGGAAGCATTAGCATGGACATAACCTTGTCAAATCTATGGCAAGCCATACCATCATCTTTCACATTATATCACCAGCAAGCTGGTACATATCAATAAACTTGCATTACAATCAAAACACAATAAAGTTGAGCAAAATTTCTGTGGGGTTGCTGTGAATTGTAATACCAACTAGACATACATAAAACAATAAAGGTTGATAAAATTTTGCTTAGAAACTTGAGCAGTCAAATTATAACAAAGTTAGAGTGGAAGACACAATGAGCAAATTGCTTGAAAAGACTGAAGATTTGTCTGGACAATCAAAAAAAGTCCAAGTAAATTTGGAGCCACGGCCAAGAGGAAATAAATAAATCATTCTTGTTGTTTTGAAGCAGCATGCAATGCTGATAATGTACAAAATATCTGAGGATTGCCACAAGATTTCAGATCCAATACAGCTAAATATATTTCATCATCTCTGATGTCAAAGTTGTAGGCAAACTATACAGATATGATCAAAGCCAAAATAACTGACACTGCAAAATTTTGACAAGTACAATATGGTTCATGATTTCATTCATGGTGTCACTTTATCAAACTGATATGTTCCAACTTGCCTCAGAATTTATGTTTGTACACTCAAACATGAAAACTGTATTTGACAATTACATTACCAAAATTTTTATTTCATGATCACTATTTATATTCACTTTTTATTCATTGATTTACACTAGAGAGTATAGTTGACTTTTTTGTCTTTTGACTTGGATGTCAAGTTCATCCATCTTCAGGGAGAGTAAAAATTGAATGATAACATCTGCAACATTATCAGCAGGAAACAAACAGAAATTTGAACAACAAAGGATGGAAAGAAAAAAATACCCACAAAACAGGCAGGATTTCGTCCAATTCATGCGAAAGATCAAGCTAAGGGGAATCAAGCTAAAAGGAATATGGCTGAGATCACAAGATGTGAAAACCCAAGAAATAAATAATCCTCAAGAGAATTAAAAAAGACAACAAAAAAAACCAGCAAGTTGGCAGTTCGGGAATGTTGGATTTCTAAAAACAAGAATCAGTACCAAATCAGAAAGGAAGGAAACAAAAGACAACTCAACAGAGCTCTAGCGCCAGTATTGCGTTATTACAAAACAGCTATAGTTTGCAAAGTCAAGTTTGCCCTGACGTACAATACAAGAGTGCACAAAAGTGCATGTCTCAACACAATGGCATGTTCAAAGAATTGAGGCAAATGTTCAAATAACTACCATAAAATCGTTGTTTTTTTTTCAGGACCTCTTTTAAATTTATCACACTTTGTAGCAAGGCCCAATTTCAAAGTGTCACAAGTAATGCATCTGACATCCTTCTTTATGTCTGTCAATTGAGACTGCATGTATGTACTTGATACAGTGAGCATTTGATATGCATGAGAAATGAATACTACGTCTAAATTCCTAAATACTGAGTATAGTATGCAAACAAATGGACACTAGCAAGAAATATGCTACCAAATAAATATGACACAGAGTGAGCCCGGACATGAGCTGTTCTACCTTTACAAATTCATCTCCAGAAGAGAGAAATTGCAAGACACAACTCAGAAATCATCTTTTACTATCTCCTGATCAAGTGCAAGAACTTTGCATCAGAGATCTGATTCTATCCCACTGTCTGGCACACAAACAAGAAAGAACATATGAAACCTCACCCGCTCTGCTGGCTCTTCTACATGACACAAAGGTTTACAGGAATGTCAGATTTCTTCTAAAGTCAATCTAAGAGTGACCAAACAAATTATAAGACAGTAATATATTAAAATCATGAAACAATTGAACTTGATTCCAAATCAAAACAAGTATTTCTGTAGACAAGGCGCCTTGCGTCACTGGAAGCCAGCCCTAAACAATGTAACGAAACTCGACAGATTGAATTTTTACCACATGTAAACAACAATGCTTCCTAAATACCATCATTTATGCAAATGCCATGGAGCAGGGAATATAAGCCTCCATATAAACCCAGATTGATGGAACTGACTATAAGAAAGCTAACACATTTCAGCAGCGAAGACTTAGAAATGTATCATAGCTATTGTTGTCCATCAAGTAACAGCTTATATTACTTTGGAACAAGCAATTCCAAACTGGAATCATTTCAGGACACAAAGTTTTCAGAACTAGTCACTAGAAGTATAACCTACAATGGGAACATGAAAACAATAGCCAAACAATAGGTAAAAATACTGCTGGGGGTTGTCCAAATAGGCAAAATACTGCTGGAAAGACCAAAAATAAACATGCGTAGCTCTGCTTATAATAAAATAAAATAAATAACATGAATTTATTTCTTGAGTTAACAATACTATTGGATAATGTGGTGTCTGCCACATTCATGCGTATATATGAAATGCTGACTAAAAGAACTTGACTTTGAAAGCTGAGGATTTTCTTCCCCCAGACCTTCTACAACATACTCTTCCACCATTTATTTCCTCCAATGTAAGTGAGAGACGTCTAATTCTCATTGAAAGCTAAGCCCATATTCTCTCTGACAATGTACTGGATTATGATCAGTACAAATGCTGACTATCTTTTACATCCCCAGCTGACACAGAAAAACTGGTCTAACAGGAAGAGAAGAAAGTGTGTTCCAGTTTTCTTTCTTCATTCTCAGATGACAATACTTTGAAACAGTCAAAGAGCAATAGATTAACTTCTCGCATGAGAAAACATATTAAAGCCACTAAATTTTCTGATCTGTCGATCAAACTAACATTGGATCCTTCAAAAGCATAGATGTAAAATACATTACATTTCAGTCATATATTACATTCCGGTGACATAGTCTCGCCTGACTAACATACCCGCTTGGGCCTGGTCCAGGTGGGTCTGGTACTCAAAGATGGAGGGCGTGGCTGTGGCTAGACCATAGGGGTCCATGTGTGAGGGCATCGCTGAGGCCATGCTGCCAATTGCACTCATTCCTGCGTATGGATTGTACACCAGCCCCGTGTGCTCTCCGGGTGGTGATACCAATGGGGGCGGTGCTCCATTAATGCTGGGTTGGCTGGTGGCCACCACTTGGGGTGGCGGAAGGCGCGGTGCTAGAAGAATGGGTGCTCCAGTGGGCGTCGGCGTGCGCATCTGGATGGCAAGAGGCTGAGCAATAAAGCGAGTGGGTTCTGCGGAGGCAAATAAATGACCTACATCAAAACACATACAATGTTACTCATATCTCTACAAATCAAAGTCTTTTAGGTGATACAAATCCTTGTACATAAACTTCTATATCACTTCAGAACTAAGTGAACCTACAAACATATTTCACCTCCCTGCAGATGATGGAATGATATATATATATATATTTTCTTTAATGAACTATCACAAAGATGTGTGAAAGTGCAATGGATCATGCCAAGAGAGGAGGAGCTCAAGGTGAGAGTGAGAAGACAAAGAGACAAATGCTAGACTGTGACAGATGTTAAAGAACCAGTATAAGCAGTGGTTTAGTTTGTCAGAGACAAAGCAGGCACTAGGTGAGAGAGCTTAAGGTGCTGAAATTCTAACTGTAACTAACATGCTGACTAAAATGAATGAATATGGAGGAAAGGCATGCTAGATAGAAACACAAAGGCAACCAGAATAGACAATATGCAAGCAAAATTTTTTTATTCTTGAATTGCCAAACTTTGAGTATAGCCTGTGCATTACAAGCTGAGCTTTCTAGGTCTATTCATCCTATATCTATTGTCACCAACAATCTCAGACTGTATACTTTGAGGCTTCATTTATTCTGCTCTCATTCTTTACCCACAGTAACAGTGCAAGTAGCTTTGTGGGCTGTATCTATATTCACACATCTTACTCCTTTAGACTGTTCGTACAGTTTAAGAAAAAAAATTTTTTTTTCTTTTTTTCAAATTTGTCTTTTAACAAGGAACTCATATGCTGTTGTGCTAAAACATCTCGTCAAAAGTTCCTTTAATTAGTTCTGTAGATTTGTTAGTGATGTTAGTAAACAATTCTGACATTCATTAATATATGTCAGTGTTTTAGTTATTTGAAATCATTTAGATGAAGTTATCATGTCTGTGTTTTAGTATTTTGGTAAGCTGGGTTAGCTCAAACACCAATTTCCTTGCCATCTATCCAGCACTGGCTCCCTAACCCACAGCTATTGTCAAATACTCAGATGCCAATGGGAGATCATTGTGCTCAGTCCTATTTCTTCCCCTTGCCAGTCAAAAGAGGGATTGAACAAGCAGTGTAAAGAGAAAAAAAACACTTTTGCACCCTTTGCTCGAAACATATACCATGAAAATTTTTTAGAAAATTATGATGTAAAGAGAATGTTTTCTTCTTATTGTGATAATTTTTTTCAATTTTTTCTTTGACCCTTCTTTGGAATGACAAGATGTAAAGGAATTTTTCCTCTCCACATGGCTTGCTCAACACCGCCCGTATCTGGCAAAAGGAAGTAAGAGACATGATCTCCCCTTACACGAGTCCCTTTTTTTTTTTTTTTTGGAAAGGGCAGATAATCTGCAAAACGATCTCCCATTGTGAGCTATGCCTTGTTGAATATTGGTCTACTTCCTGAAACAAAATTCCACACCAGCATTCAGTCAAACCTGTACCAGGCTGTGATAGTTTGGCTAGATACAGATCTTCCTTGAGATAAACATTTTTTTTTCGTTCTCCATACGGCACTGATAAATTCCTAGAATCCTCTTATTTCCCGCTAAAGCTCATTGCTGTGGCTCTATCTTCCACCACAAGTCTTAACATACAGAGTTATTGCCCTTTCACTTACTTCCCCTTCCTCATGGAAAGATTATTTTCCTTTCCTTAAGAGAAGAATATTTAATGTCTACATGTATTCTGGACATTGCTGAATTAGCCTGCATAGCTCAGTTCCCACAAAAATGAAATTTAAAAATATCAATTGAGACTGTTAAATTCATATCTGAGGTGCGACAGGATGAAATTCAGCTCTCATCAAATTTTGAGCATATCGATTTAATGGTATCACTGTGAAGATGATTCGTTTCCCTTTCTCTGTGTGAAAAAAATGTTTGTTCTACCTTGAGTAGACATCAAGATTTTAGCAATAAAAGACGATGGAGTTGGCCTGTTGCTGCATTAAAATTTTGTGAGAAAATGGCTGATGGCTTTGGTTAATCTTTAATAATACTCATTAACCCAAGCTAACCAAATTTTATTTTATTTCAGCAAATTAACTGTAAAATGTATTTTCACACTGATATAGAAGGGTTCTGTGAAGAAAAATGTGTTAAAAAATTCATTCAGTGTTGAAAACCATGTAATTTCTCCAATCGTGTCCCTTTGATGGGCACCTAATTTCATCATGTCATGTCTCAATTGTCTGTTTCCCAATCTTACACAATCTATTGCCTTAAATTTTCTAGGATTATTTTGTTAGGAAGTGTTGAAAACATCTTTGACAAAGAGGTGGTTAGCAGCGGTCCCCACGATAAGGTTAGCACATAATGGCAGGTTACAGGTATGTGTCATTAGGTTAGAAAGAGACACCGAGATCAGTTCCCACCAGCCCCTAGTTGGACTACAACAAAAAATGCAAGAGGACAAACCATCTGTGAGCGAGTTTGTCCCCGCCCCGCTAACTGGGATCAGATGGGACATCTGACCGGGGGCTCGAAAGCCCGGCTGGCCCGAGGGACCAGGGGGTAGGAACATGGGCATCCCGCCCAACTGCAGGTGCGCCTCTGTGGGGGTAAGACCAAAGCACACTGTGGTTAGGGAGAGAGAGGGGGGAAACAGTACATATTGGTGACGGCCACTACAAGGTTTCCATGGTTTCTGTACACAATAACTTCACAATCAGTGCTCACTCTTTGGGGGGGGGGGGGGGGGGGGGGGAAAAAAGGCTTGGGAACACCCCAACAAGTGCGA
>JBCAUA010000014.1:1059703-1070783 GCA_038406235.1 Peronia verruculata | reverse complement strand
CCCCCCCCCCCCCCCCCCCCCCCCCCCCCCCCCCCCCCCCCCCCCCCCCCCCCCCCCCCCCCCCACACAAACAAGTAGTGTTTTGACAATGTGGAAAGTTATATACATACAATATGTGGAGAAGTAATTTAAACTGACGGAAAAGGCCGTTTTTTCAAAGAAGGTTGGCTGTCCACTCGGGTGCCGTGATTGTGGTAATCAGCCGCCATTGTAAATGCTGGTTACCGCTCGGCCGCTAGGTGTGCGCGTGCTAGAAATGATTGGCTGGGGTGCTAAAGTTAACGCGCTCCAGGACATTATGGTTATATACACAACTATTGTCCCCCTACTTGAGATGTTATCTCGCAAATTAATGGTCTGGTCGAGCCGGACTGGGCAAATTAAAGCAGTGAAATATTAAAAGAAAATAATACGCAGGGATGCCAATCTGATTACATGACAAAGTAGGAAAAGTCACTGGTATATTCTTTATTAGCAACACGTAAAACTGAAGTACGCGTACATTAATGGTAAATAATACCGCACTTGGGGCCAATAGAGAAATTACTGACAGCCAAAAAGTACGGAATCCTGTTAAATAAAGTAGGAAACTTGACATCACTGAATACGATACATACACAGAAATGTTTAAAAGGAATGCTAAAATGCTAGACAATATCTTCCCAGAAAACAAAATTACAACACATACCATTTCCGGTTTCGAAGACTACAGGGTTCCTAATCATGGCTATCCAATTGGGCGGCGTTTCCATTTACAAAGACATACTCGTTTTCTCTGCACAAAAAGTTACCAAATTAAACTCTTTTAACCTTTTACACCCCTATGTGGGATACAAGACACAAACAGGCCTACAGATAGTCTGAGATAGTGCCAATGTGCCATCTTTTTATATAGATGATTTGATCACAGGTTTCAGAAAGAGGTGCCAATCATTAATTTGAATGAATGCAGCAACAATGCACTCATTTTGTTTACTAAGTTACAGTGAGAAAAAAAAAAGTCTGGTCTAGAGGGTTTAATCCATCTGTGTGGCTGTCTTTTGGTCAAAAGTCTGATCTAGAGGGTTAAATTCGGCTGTGTTGCTGTCTTTGGGTCTCATTATGTGTGTGTGCCTGCACAAGCGTGTCCGCTCTTTCCTGGGTCCTGAGTACGACAGAAGAAGGGTGTCCAGCCAGACATACTACAGGGACCGACAAAACTGTACAGACAATGATTCTGAAATACGAGAATGCTGGCTATTCAGAGCTAAAATCTGGATTGTCCACAACATAATAGTGAGAATGAAGATGTCGGCCTACTGTTCTAAAAGATCTTCGACAGAAACGGGTGGTCATTCACTGTAAGAACACGGCCCTTCCAGGTAGAGTATTATTCTAACACAAGAGAAGTGGATTGAATGGCTGTCTGTATTCTGCATTGTTCCAACTTTTTCTCTCTCTCTCTCACTGTCCAACATGGGCAAACGCTAATATAATGCACAACATATAGCCGAATTACAGGTTTATGCCGCGGAATGAACAAATAATCCCACCAATCCCCGTCTCAATAACGCCCCCCTTCCCACTTCCCCCCAGCTAATTCCCACAAATAAAGGTCTCTTCACGGAATGGACTGGCGAACAGCAGTGGGAATTCAGGTATGATTACATTGTATTGTGAGTAATCTTAAGGCGAGATACAAAACAAAACAAAGAGCTCTTTCTCCACAGAGCAATCCAAATATGAATGTGCAAACATGTAAATTCATACAAAGCATACAATTCTTGATTTTGCCGGTTGAATACAAGAATTATCCAAGTCAACATGAGCAGCAAAATGGAATGATAAAATAATATCAAAACAACAACAACAAAAGACGAGAAAACATTACCTGCATCCCTGAGTTATAACAATGTTTGGCTGGGAGGGCAAAATTGTAGCAGAATATTCTGGAACTCCGGCTTAGAAAACCTCTCTGAAGGTTGGGAAAGAGGATATTTGTACTTTTTTTCTTCCATTTTCTTTCATTTACTATTGCCACTATTAAACACAGTCATATTATGGGGGGTTATGATTAAAATAAATGCCAAAGTCGTTCCTAACGGGTTAAAGATACAAAATCTATATTATATTTTTTTTAAAAAAAAGGTAAATGAACATGATAAATATTCGTGGTTATGGTTACCAATCATGAAGATTATGATAGAGTTTTAGATGGTGTACAGGATGAGGGGGGACTTAGAAAGCAAACATTTGGTCAGGTTAGTACCATGACACAGACGTGGTGAAATGTCAAAAAGAAGACAATCATTGTGGACTGGTCAACATCGCCTACAGACATAACACTGACCATGACAATTTCATTCCTTCCCCCGTCCTCTGGCCACCCCTTTCTCTCTCTCTCTCTCTCTCTCTCACACATACATAACAACAACAACAACAACAATGCAAGACAGGAGACATAAGACTTGACAGAGAAGACAAGACGAGACAACTTAGCATGTGGCGGTGACAGAGGAGCTAGATGGGCGTGCCAAGCAGAACCAGACACAGTGGGTGCTGGTGACGGAGCAGCTGCAGAGACAGGGGACCACATCATGTCACATTATTTCAGGAGTGACAGGCATATAGCACAGACCACACAAATTCCGAGAGAGGACATCAGGAGTCTCGGGGACATGGAAAAGATGTGAGACCAGGAGTCCGTCTGGTTTCAAAATTCTGTACCTAAAGAGCTACATACTTAACTGAGTACTACTACTAACTACTAGCTACCAACACATTATCTGGATAACGAAATTTCATGAATGGCCACGTTTACAAGACAATTATTAAAAAAATACAAATTCTGGCTTTTTTGTACTGATCATTAATTATGATACATGTGCATAAAAATGCAGTATACTATCTCAGGGATTTTCATTCCTTATCTATCCCATATCCAGGTGGTAAGATGCAAAAATAAAAAGTATCTGACTTTATTCTGAAACATTTGAACTCTGTAGTCACTACAGGAACTGACGACAGCCAGATGTCGATTTTTCTAGCAATTTTTCTGGTCTCTAAACATCTCTTTTCAAGTCGAAAACTTTTTATATAAAAATTTACAGTCTAGTGTATTTAGGTTATATTACCTTTTATGTAAATCTTCATGGCGCCACAAAAATTGGCACAGAATCCAGTTTTGCCAAAGAAGTGTTTGTGTCAGCTGCCGTTCAAAAAAATCCCATTTTAAAACAATTTATCTGTATTTTTTTTTTTTTTTGAGAACCTTGAATGGGCTTAAACATAAGTGTATGAAAGTGTAATTCTTATTCTTCATTTCTTAAAGCAAACTGCAGGAGATCTTGACAAACATTACGTTTCACAACTTCGTAAATGGTCAGCCCGCTGAACACTGTAAATATTTCTTAGAAAATCAAATAGCGATTCTGTAAGGAGGCAATGAAAATGCCACGTGTAGGTTTCTCCCTTACTGGGGAAAATTCTATTCTAACATTTATTCCTTATCTGCAAACCTGCTGTGTTTTATCTTACATCCCCAGTTTTTAAACTGTTTGCCCGAGCCAGCCTAGTCTATCTCATCTTACATCTACAAACAGAAAGAGAGAGAGAATAGGAATGGCAGGAACAAACAAGGCTCTGTGCGAACTAAACATGCAGCCTGACCTGTTTCTAGTCTTAGCAAATCCTGTTCTGGGAACTAGACTATATATTATGGGCAAAGCTAAATACATACAATACATGATAAATACACACATGTAATTACAAGCTGCAGGAACTCAAAAGAGCCTATAGAATCTCGGCTCCTCTCGTACACACATTCACTCAAACTTTGACTATATAATATCATTTGTTCAGAGATAAGCATAAATCTACAACAGTCTAAATCTAGAAGCTGAGAGACAAACAGACAGAATCTGGTGGGGACGTGTAGACAAACAGACAGAGGACAACGAGAAAAAAAAAATTATGTTATCCACGCTGACTGTGACAATAAGTGAAAAACTGTGGAGTCGCAGAACTTTCTGCACCAGCCAACCCAGTTCACAAAAAAAAAAAAAAAAACTGATAATAAATCACAAGTTGATATTGAGGCCTTATCTGAAATGTTTAAATAGTACGAATATAGAATCCACTTCAATGACAAAGAATAAATCTGTACAACGCAGTGGTTCTGTGCAAAACAAGCATAAAAATGTGTTCGGCCCCACCCATAGTGAAATGTAAAACTCTTATAACAAAAGCTCCAAACATAAAGGACATAACTTTCAGTCTGCAGTGCAAAGAACCTCTAAAAGCCTTTTGTTCTGAATTACAACCCTTCAGTCCCAACTACATGGCGGACTTACAATGTAACTTAATTTCACAAGTAAAAAAACTTTACTCCTAGAAATCAAATCAAATTTTAAAAAAAAACAGTATATTAATTTATATAGTTTCCTGCAATCTTTATGAGATAAAATCTCCCACAAAATATGTTAACCTCAAAATTCAACTTTGGACATTTTACTAGGTGGGTTGATCGTTATATTTCCGGTCTTATTTTTACAAAGTGACTTTCAATTTCAAAAACTAAGGAAATATTTTCCATCTTAATAATTCAGTAAAAACTTTAAAATTCATGTATATCCAACCTGTTATTTCGCATTCTGCCAAAGCAGATGATTCAGAATATTCTGGGAAAAGTTCTTGAAAATAAAGTATCAAGCAATGTAATATTTAAAATTTTAGCCTAAGCCCAGACTTTTTTGAAAATTTTCTTTCTTTTCAACAATAAGCACAAGTATTCCTATGATCAAATGTTGTAGCTATACCCATTCTTTATCACTTATGTTAGTTTTATATTTACCATAAGTAGGCCAAATGACTAGCTTATAGAACAGCCCCCTTATTGAGGCAACATTTTTTTTCCTCACTTTCTATTTTTTTGTTTGTGAAACATGGGCTTCTGATACATCCAATTCCTAAGCGTTTAGATGAAAGACAAGAGACTGTGTACAGCGCTGAAACAAACAACACCACAGGTGAAAGAATCTGCAATTTCATCACTAGCCGACTATTAGACATTGTTCTCTTTTTCCACACATTTTTTTAAAATGTGGTGAGCAAAATGTGACAAGTCGACCCAATAGTGAGTGCATCTCTGCAAAAAGAAAACCACACTAGTTACAATTACAAGTACGGTCCTGTTAAAGACTGGATCAAATAAAGATTACAATTATTACAATTACAAAAAAAAAAAAAAAAGTGTTTAAGATTATAAAAATGGGATTAGGCCTGCATGCAAATAAAGAGCTGTGGGCGTACAGTGACGGACAAGAAGTAAAATGTTGGACTATCCCCACAAAGATTAGTGAAGCAGACACATAACATTATTAACAATGTTTAGGCCACAAAAAAAGAAATGAAACAAATTGTTTTGATCTACCTCATAATTATATTGCAATATTCTGAATACGATCTCTTTATGAGCACGGATATGCTTCGACATGGACCGATAATTGCCGCCTCATTTCCAATTTGACGTGCGACGCGTAGATTTAGATCTTAATTTATGAATTTTCGCTTCATTCCAACATATAGATCTAGATCTATATCCTCACTGATCAAGCAAGGGTTATAAACTGATTAACAAAATGTAACTAGAGTTAATAGGCTCACATTTTCTCGAGACCTAGTGTAGGTCTACCAACCGATTTTGAAATGTCAGTGAATACAATCTTCGTGTACAACTACAGTACAATTTACTACAGTAACAAAGGCCATTTAAAAGCAGCCAAGCATTATCTCCGCTAAGTATTCACTTTACCATTCGCGGATCCTGAACTGACAGACGTGTTGATAGATTTATCTCCAGCGGATACAGGTGACGCTTAGGTGGAGATGAAATTCTGATAAGGCCCGATCCCCAGTTATAGTTAAGCAGTTCAAGATTTCCAACTGAAGTCCACAAAGCTGTTTACTCAAGGGTCTGTTTAATCTCTCAGATAAAGGATTGGAAAGTCTCTTCAAGTTGTGTCCTCGCGGCAGGACTGGTGTGTACTATCACTGGCAGTTCTCGACTTAAGATCTTCACCGCTACAGCTTACTCTAAAGATTAGTTTATTCATTCGATTTCTTTCGGTTTTAATCCTTTTAAAGTTGCTGTCTATCAAGGAGAAATTTATAACCTGTTCTCACCTAAACTCTTTGCATCTTTTTCTACTACAGTTTTTTGGAAACAGCGTTCTGGCCTAGACGTCCAAATCTAGAGTTTATGGCTAACCAACAGTTGCCATTTGATTTGTAAAGATTAGTCTAAGAAATAAATCTAGAGTCTAGTCTTCTATATTTCGATTTGATTAGGCAAAAATAAGTCTAGACCTAGACTACATCTAGATCTAGTTTTTATTTCTCATAATTTTGGTTCTGACTAAGCACTGGATTTAGATCTAGATCTAGATCTAGATTTCGATAGGTGTGAAGTGTTCGCTAACTTCGGATATGATTTTATCTTTTTTCTTGGCTGGCTGGAAGATCAGCCTAACTACTGCGCCGTGGCCAGCTTCATGCTTGAGTGAACACGAGCTCTACCTTCAGCTCCTTGCAAGGCAGCCAGACACACCGAGCTTTGCAAACCTCTCAACAAACTGAGCCCCTCGCCTCAACTGTGGGGTGCACTGTTTCCAAGATGGCTGCCCCGTATTTTGGCTACCGAATGTGTCGGAATGCGGCTTGCTGTAAATAATTCTGGGCCTAATTCTCCCTAATACATGTGTCTACGGCAGCTAAATTTAACCATAAATATATTCAATTCAGTTTACAGGAAGAAAATCATATGCAAATAACTTTTACACACGATTTCGTATGGTCGCCCTCGCACTCCGCGTTCGGTCACTTCGAGCCGGGGCGAGAGGTTGAGCGAGCGAGCAAACAAGAATTCTTATCTCTGATCCTCATGTTTTTGAACCAGGCAGCACTCGTGAATAATATCCTCGGAAGAACAATAGCAAAATCCGAACCGAACATGGCGATAAACTTATACTGCAAGAAATCTCCCGAGTCTTAGACTGATATTTTCCTACTTACCTTCATCTAAAATCTTCTCCGTATGAATGAAAACATTGGGCAGGGCTTGGATTTGTTTCTTATCTTTTAGTAACTGTGCTAGATATTCAGGCGTGTTACGATCATCTTTGTTAGTCTCTGTCCCCATGTTAGCAAGCTTTCAGTTCTGTAGCAAGACTACCCGAGTTAACAAATGTTAGATGTTTTCCAAGCTTTACAAACCACAACTCCCTACTGCGAGTCCCCCTCTTTCCATCAACTTTGTTTATGAACACGTGGGGTCACTGCGCATGCGCCGACGTGGCTGAGCGCACTCCGCTAATGGAGAGAGGGGGAGAAAGGTTCGCTCGCTCAGTGCGCTCAGTCGGAACCAGTACAGGAAAGCGCTGGGCGCACAAAGAACTCGTGGGGAAGAGGTACATGTCCATACAACACACCCCGATATTAGAAATAGGTAATCGGATTAGAACATACAAAACTGTATCAAAAAGTAGGAAAGACTCGGGTATAGGGGGTATCAATAAGCTTTCTCCTCGCTTGTCCGCGAGTGAATTTTGGGATGATGAACACCCCTACCCGTAAGCGACCTCGTGGCCCCTCCCAAAATAGCTCAACATGAGCTTCTTGCTACCCAAAAATTCACGAGTTTTACTCGTTGATGCGCAACAGTTGATAAACGAGCAAGGCTGCGAGGGGCAATAAAGCAACGACGTGAAAGCTTGACGGGTTATTTCCCGTCTTATCGTGGGGAAACGTTGCAGAACAGCCTTGCTTGCTCTAAACACATCTTTTATCTGGTCTTTGCGGCGATTGATGCACCAATACATGTAAATATTAAGATGTGGTCACGGTTGTTCTGGTATGTAAAGAAATGCCCAGACAAAGAAAAGGGGGAGGGGGGGGGGCAAGATGGGGCTCCTTATTTCACTTCACAGATATTTGTTAGAAAGTTGAAGAGACGCGAAGAGCCCTCGACTCATCTAGTAGCGTTCTATTCTGTAGGCGAAGTCGGTGCAAATGATGCATAAAATGTTGCTTTGCTTGCAATTGTCTACGGGGCTGGAAGGAGGGGGCGGGGTGAGACTGGAGAGGAGCGGTATGGAAGAGGAAACACTTAGTCTAGCTCGGTGTCGCTCTTGCTTTGGCTGTGATTCCTTCAGCCGGTTTGTACTGGGAGAATCTGGAGAACCTCACAAATAATAATAATAATAATAAAGGGCATTTATATAGCGCCTCACCTCCGTAGGGCTCGAAGCGCTTTACAGAACCAAAATGTTTAGCAGCCACACACGAAACATGCCTGAAAACAAACAGGGGCAATAACATACGTACATATTTATAACATGGTATACAGAAAGACTCGAGAAGACTCGAAAATCGGAAGTCATCATTTTACTGATATTGCTTCACTATGAGTGCATCAGTCAGATCTACACTAAAATATAGCTGATAATTCATGTCATTCCTCAGCCAGAGAGCTACAAGATAATGCCTCTTAAAATATAGAAAAACACCACTTAAATTATCTAATTAAATCAATAGTATCACAATGACATAGACATCTAATAACTTATTGTTATAAACAGTACACCTTTGGTTTTTCATCGGCTAAAAGCGGGTAAAAGTAGGAAAATACCTAGTATACTATTTTTATACAGCATGACGTGATGAGACCAGATAACGACTAGTTCCCTCCCGGGGATTGAAAGGCTAATATACAAAGGTAACATTGTAAGATTTTTTAACTGGTCTAGTTTTTCACTCATATTCCTCTTCTACAGTCCAGTTTTACAATTCTGTGTCTGTCTACTTTCTATTGATGTTTAAAACAAAATTCTGGGTATTTGAGGGAAGAGGGGAATAGAGAACAGCAGGGGGGTCAGAACGCTCATACATGACAATGTAGACAACAGTGCAGAGAGACTAAATAAGGACACGTGTTGAGAGCAATAAGAAGAGTAACATATTTACATGTGCTGACAGTAATAGAAAGGACAACATTGACAACAACTGTATAGAGAGCAGTGGGAAGAACAAAATCATCAGATATGCTAAATGAGGAACAAAATAACCACACCTACAGAGAACAACATACAAAGCAAAATAATCGTAGACCTACAACATAACAGATAATACGTATAGAAAATAACAGACAAGATCAAAATAATCTCAATAATAATCACCTCCTAGAACAATAGGAGGATAAAATAATCACACGCGCACATACAATGAAAAAAGCAAAAGAAGCAGAGCGAAAAATAGGGAGAACAAAATAATCCCAGAAGTGCAAAGATCTTTTTTAACAGTATTAATAATCACACAAGTTTATTGTGGCGAAGCTCGCAAATTTCACAGACAAAATAGACATTCTTCTCCTTGTTTGTACCAGACTTCTTCCCCAATGACCCACATACGTGGATTAAAACGTCTTGTTAATGAATACTTTCCCAGGCGTTGGAGACCGATTTTTATATACATATATTGTGTCTATATTGTAATAATATTGTATCTTTTCTTGTAACTTTCGCCATGCGCCGCTTCTCTTGCGTAAAGTGCGTAAAGCTAAAGACGAGAGTTGAAGACGGGAAAGATTGAGGTAAGGAAGGAGGCGGGAGGGGGGAGGGAGTATTTACATAAAGCTTTTCACACAATCAGTCCTTTGTGGCGTCATGTTACACCTTGATAAATGTGACGTCACACTTCAGCGATCATGGCCTAGTGAGATGTTTTGAAAGCTCCCAGTTGTGAAACTGTGTGAAGATAGTTCAGAAATCAAGAGTATTACCAACACACAAAGGCACCGCGCTGTTTTCACGAATATCTCTGAGTGAGGTCTCGTACTGTGTACTTTCACCCTTAGAAAATGTCAGATGAAATTCTTAGTGTGTTCGTGTTTCAATGACGTTACCTGTTCGTGATGAACTAAAGGACAGTTTAGGACTGAAGGCAAAATAAGATGCATACCGTCTTGATGTCTGTACATGTGTTATATTATTTGGAGAGAAAGTTATATTATACCCTTTACGTACGTTGTATAAAGAATGATTTTTAACAAAGTGATCGCTGGCGTTTCTAGGATTAAACATGGGGAAAACAAACAATCAAACAAACAAAACTGGGCATTTAAAAAATCCGCTCAAGAATACGCTATGGGAAATTTTATAAATTATAATAATAAAAATAACAATATTTTAATAAATTCTAGCCAGATTTCCCCCGACCAAATTAGGGAATAAATTACGCATTTAGAACCGAGAAAATCTAAATTCCAGGATTGTAAGGCTGTAATACACAGCAACAAGTTGTTGTCACTTAGTGCAAGATACACTGACTTGAACACATTCGTAACTTGAAGGTAAATTCATTTAACCCTAACAATGTCGAAAGGCCAGTCTGTTTCCACAGCGTTTATTTCCTCATAGCCTACATTGTGCGACACAGCACATGAAGTTGATCTTTTTCCTCTTAGAATGCAATCAAGCCTTTTTATTTATTTATTTATTTTTTGTTTTGCTTTTTAGTGCATTCGCTTGATCTTGCTAGCCTTAACTCCAGGAATGCCTAGTGGCATACAAAGAGTTAAAAACAGAGCATCAGCCTGTGTCGCTCTAGCTAGTATGTTGAATGAACAGACTAGGCTCCAAGTTAGGCGAAGCTTGTCTGTGCTGGCTTGTGTGACAGGGGCTGTTGAATACCATATAGATCACACCCCAGGTTTTTGCCAGTCTGAACATGACGATTCTAATGTCTTTCCTTTGTTTCAGAAATATCTCCTCATGCTTCGCTTTTGATCGTTACTATAAAAACATCCCATCTGTTTTATTTCATACTCTCTGACCCCTCATACACACTATCCTTATTTGGTTTGTTGTAGGCAGTCTATCTACGTCTTTGTTCGTCTGTCTGTATGTCTGATAGTTTGTCTGCCTTTCTGACTATCTGCCTGTCTAAGCATCCACCCATCTACTTACCTACCTTCATATCTATCTATCTATCTATCTATCTATCTATCTATCTATCTATCTATCTATCTATCTATCTATCTATCTAT
>JBCAUA010000014.1:1027001-1052625 GCA_038406235.1 Peronia verruculata | reverse complement strand
CCCGATGCAGAACCCGCGTTTCGATCCCGGCACTGTTTTCTCCATGAGCAGACGCCATACCCATTGAGCCACTGCGTTCCCCCCCCCCCCCGTGCAATGTTGCCTACATCCTGTACATTATGCCCTGTGGCACAGCACTGTCATTTCCTTGTGGTCTTTGCATCCCCACCCCTCCCCCCAACAACATACATTGTTTTTCTTAAGCCTTTCAATTTTATGAAAGTAGGATTGTCTGGGCTCTGGGCAGGTTTTTTTTTGGGGGGGGGGGGGTTGCAGGTAGAAATTTGGAAATTTTGCCTGGACAGCGGCACTCCACCTACTCTTCAACGATTTTAAACAGTCAAGGGTTCTATAACGCGTGTAACGCTGAGGTTTTCAATCTTTGTGTCCTTCCATTTTCCAATGGAAGGACCCGCCAGTCAATCCACACCACAACTTCACCGACATCTCCATAGCCGTGGCCATCCCCTGTAAACATATATATGCGGTATATTGTAATAATATACACTAAATCGAGAGTACGGACATATCTGGCTCTATGCCAAGTATATGAACTATCATAATCATATTATGGGAATACAAATACATGTACAATGTACTGTACATGTATTATAATGAGTTTAGCAAATGTGGCGATACAAAACTTGCATGACTTTGATAAACTCTCATGAAGGGATGTCAATCTGTCTACATGAAAAAGTAAGAAAACTTTCTGGTATATTCTTTAGCAACACATCAAACTGTTAGTTTTTAATAATACATGTACCAGTTTTGGGGCCAACAGAGATATTACTGACAGCCAAGAAGTCGGAAATCCTATAAAAGTAGGAAATTTGACACCCCTGATTAAAAAAGAAAAAAAAAAAAGGAAGAGTGTCCTGTAGCAAACATACTGCAATGTTATCCCCCCCCCCACCCCCTTTTTCCCTACAGTACAATCCCCTCACATGATAAGACAGACACCAGAGTCATGCTAAACTGTAACATAGGCTAGTTATTGATTGCACCCAAAAGATGACGCCGCCGCCGTGTGCAAAACGACCTGAATCTGAATTAGCACAGGAACACGCGAGAGAGAAAACATTAATTTATTGTAGCATTTTGGGCCAAGGACACTACTTGGACGATGACGATAGCGCCTGACGCTTGTGTTTTCTCTCTCGAGCGTTCTCTCTCTTAAACTTCGCTTTCATAATTTTCCATGCATGCCTTTCTGGCTCCCCGCAAGTGGACTTAGAACTTAGTACACGCATATACATCAATTAACATGTAGATCTACATGTAATATATTGTACAACGTACACGTAAGCCTCGATCTGTTTATAGTAAAGTACTTTTAACACAACGTACCGCCTGCTACTTCACATTACACTGCAGCGTTCTCTCTCTCTCTCTCGTCTTCAGCAGCTTGTAACTCACTCACACCCCCCCCCCCTTCCCTCTCTCCACGCACACCTCCGTTCCATCTCCTGGGATGAACAGCCGGTTGCTGATATGTCAATAAATGAACCTCGCCGTTCTAGTGCTAGGTCTTTGCCCTCTTCTGAATACTCCGACGTGTGGCGCGACGGTTTCTACGTGTACTTGACCCCTCACCGTGCCTCAGCCGGCAACGATCTGTGTACTGTGTAGCGTGCTCTATTTTGAGACTTTCAGTGCAGGTACACTAAAGTTGAGAATTGCTATATGAGGTCTATCTCACTGTGGAGCCCGTGCAAAAACTGGAATGCGACTTTGCCGATAGCGAGTCTCAGAATCAGCTTGAGCCTAGCGCTTACTGCAGCAGGGGCGTTGTTCATAAACTGAATTCATGTTCAGCGAAAAATCTTTGACCAGAGAAGCACCCAGTTTAGGCCCGAACGCAATCGGCGGTTTTAACAAAGAAAAAAAGTAGGCCCATTGTTACGCCGCGTGTGCAAGCCGGCTGAATTTCATTTTGTCGCGTTGACAAGTAGGCTAGTACATCAAAAATACAATACGTGTAATAATGTTGACCTGTTATTAATTAACTAAAGGTTATTATCCTGCTCATCCCCCCCCCCCTCAAAAGTCAAGAAGGGTTACTACTTTTTTCCTTTCAGAAAAGAGGAACTACACTTTGAATCAGCAATAATTAAAAGTTATCATGCATACAAGTACAAAAGAGCCCTGAAATGATGTAGAAAAATGTCACAAAACACAGAATTTTGAGTTGGATCTACAAGATTTTTCATATTTTGTACATTCAGGCCTTGATGGACAGAATGATTTAATTGTGAGCTGGGACTTAATGTCCTATAGTGGAAGGGGCATAGATCTAGATTTAATATGTAAGATCAACATGTTCTGAAGTCTTGTGTCCACAATAATAGGAGATCTTTTGCAGACTACCTGCCCTTTCCAAAAGAGGGATTTGTGTAAGGGGAGACCATTTTGACCAGGCATTTACTTCCCTTTGCCAGACAAACAAGGGGTTGAGCAAGCAGTGTAAAGAGGAAAAAATCCTTTTACTGCTTGCCATTCAAAAGACTGATCACCAAAAAATTTGATAAAATTATAACAGTAAGAAGAAAACATTCTCTTTACATCATATATTTTTTTTTTTTTTAATTTTTCATGGCATATAATTCAAGCAAAGGGCACAAAAGTTATTTTTTTCCTCTTTGAACTACTAGTTCAATCCCTCTTTTGTCTGGTAAAGGGAAGTAATGAAACTGAGGACAACGATCTCCCCTTGGGATTTCTTAGAAGCTGAATTTGTTTCATTTTTGTCTTTTCCAGGCTCACCCTGCTATCATCTCACACCTTGAAGGCTGATTACATTACAAATTATCTACCCTAATCCCCATTTTCTCCATTCCCTCTCCGTATCAAAGCATCTGGTTTCTATGAAAGCATTAATTCCACAGATCCCACATTGCCCTAGTGCTTCATAAACAAGTCAGATTTAAGTCAGTTTAGATAGACAGTCTGACTATACCAACTCGGAACTAGATCTAAGTGCCGTTGCAAAAAGTCAAGATTCATTTAATAATATGTTATGATTATTACTAAAGCATCCCTTTTTACATAAGCTGTGAATGAGGAGTTATTGTGCCCGCTACTCATACTGGTACAATGAGTTTGAATCCAACTTTGAGTTTGAAAAGATTAGAACCTGCCTGTAAGAAATGTACTGTATGTGAAAACTCTGTTACATGTATAACAGTGAAAATGGTCACACTGACTGATGAAAACAATAAAACATTTATAGATATTGCACAAGAAGAAACGGGGGGAGGAAGAGAGGAGGGAGGGAAATGCAAAATCAAAGTTCATACACAATTCTCAAAGCCTGTGGTAGATCATCTTCCAGTGGAAGTAGATCTAGATCTAGTAGTTTTTCAGATATCTATTAAAGATATCCTGTACCGTGATGAATCTGTAATAAGTCCCTTGCAATGTGAGGGAATGAAGAACTGCTTTGTAGAGATGCAATCATCCTCTCTGATCAAGGTCAACTCATCACTGAATATGACAGGGCACAAGGACAGTGTCTCTTGCTTTGAATTGAAGAAATAGCTTTGCTTGAACTGGTCAATGTTGACTGGTCACTGAGTATGAAACCATAACAATGAGAGGACCTGTTCAGAAAATCACTCTCACCACTATAGCACCAGACTCTTGTGTCCACATTCTGTTCTTTGCCTTGCGCCTTCAGAAGATGTAAAAAAAAAGTAAAAGTACCATCCCTTGAC
Source organism: Peronia verruculata (assembly GCA_038406235.1). Taxonomy (NCBI): domain Eukaryota; kingdom Metazoa; phylum Mollusca; class Gastropoda; order Systellommatophora; family Onchidiidae; genus Peronia; species Peronia verruculata. Next base: position 1,048,909 of record JBCAUA010000014.1, on the reverse strand, counting down.
CCCCAACAGGGGAAATTAGCTTGGCCATTTCAGATTCGTCACTTGGCCATTTCAGATTCGTCACCGCAGTGCAGCACCATTGTACTTCCCCATTCTGCAGATTGGTGGGCTGAGGAAAATTGTGTGATAAGCATCTTTCCCAAGGATACAACATGCAACCGTCGTGATTTGAACCACAGACCTCTGCTTCCAAACTCAAAGGCCGCAGCACAAATCACCGAACTAACATGCCACATTTTGGCAAAAGCAATTAATGTTAATGTATAAACAATATTACTGAGAGAGGGTAAATCCCTCACAATTCCACAGTTTAAAAGATCACTCTTTCAGCTCGACTGCACCGCTTAGCCTAACACCCGGCCCTTGTGATGTCCTCATCTTGTCAAATTCCAGACTTAAGGACAAACAGTTAGCCTAACTGCAGAACTAGTCTAGCTCAGATCACATAACACAATAGTGTTATTTTATTTTTTGACCACGGTTGTGGACAGCTGAGATAACCACCACTACAGGAGGTTGAAAAGCTTATAAAAACCATAACAGTTAACTGGATGGAGGGCTTCCGCGTCTTTAAGAGTGTTGGTCATGGCAGCTGCCAACAATTTACACAATTTGTGCTAGCACAAAATTTTACGATAAAGCATAATTTTAAATTGTGACTGTAGTCGTACATTAAATTATCCAGAATTACTGTAATAAATCAGTCTAACAACTTAAAATCTCAACAAGAGTTTGAAGAGTATTGATAGTCCAGGTTCACCTAGATCTAGATCTAATTGTGATTTCAGTTTCAGCACAAGATAACCTGAAGGATCTCATAGTATTCTCTGTGAATGGGTAACTGAATGGATTCGCTACGAAGATAAATCAAGATCTTGATAGATATCTGAAGAAACAATGATTTTAAATATAATTACCAGGAATCTGTAAGCTGACACTTACAGTAGACACTTAACACAATCGAGATAGGGGCCTTACATCCATTAGGAGGTTGAAAGAGGTGATCTAGATTATAGAAAAACTAAGAATGCCTAGGCTAAACAGACCAATCTAGATGTCGATTATCTCTAGGCTATATAAAGCCGATTTTTGGTATGAAATTTCTTCCTCTTGTTTGTTGTCAGTAATGTTCGAGATTGAATAACATCCATGGCCTTGGCCTGCTTTGGGCTGATCTCATTCGAAATTTCACCTTTGGGCCCTGGCCTAGACTTGCTTTCGAATTCAGAGGACCAAAATGGTAATTCTGACCACCTTTTTTTTTCCCCCTAGTGAGGATGATAAAAGTGTTATGTTATTGGCGGGCAGGGCCCACTTGGTCAACAAAATAAAAATAGGCCTAAAGAGGACACAACAACAAATGTGAAATATGTTGGCTACCTAAAAATTATCCATGCTCAAAAGTTGGAATTGTGAGCAACAGATCTATTCCTGAATCTAGACTTCATCTAATCTAGATTCCAGAAATCTAGATCTAGATCTAGAATCTAGATCTTCATCTTTCCTTGTCATGTACTATTATCATAAGGTGAGGGATGATGAAGGGGCAGCCATCAATAATCTTACGGATTCATTTATTTTTAGCACACTACGTAATTCCAACGATCTGTCCTGGCCAATGGCTGGTCAGAAAAGAATTCACCTCCTTCCCGTCGAACAAACAATGCAAAACAGAATACCACAAAATAATTCAAAGTATTTAGATCTACCTACCTGCCATGAAATTATATTTTCCAAGGTAGAAGTACTTCCTGCTACACATGATTCAATGTTTTCCTTTCTAAATCGGGATCCATAAACGATTCGGTGCTGGCGCATGAATCTTCCGCGCGTTGCATTATGGGACGGGATATATAAACCCAGGTCACGCCAAAATTCTTGTAGTTCATGGCGGACTGTCTAACATAAATTTTCACTTAGTACTTGTGAATTACAGTGGGTAAGGAATGATTGCTGTGGGTACCGACACCCAGGACCCCCAGCTTGATTCATCCATTGCCAATTTCCCATCAACATCATTAGGCGATGAGGTGAGACTGAATTTCCATCCTTTTCTTTTTATTTGATCATTTCTTGCTTTTCATCCTCAGGAATTCTACAGCTCGCCAATTCCATCAGCTTCACGAATCCAAAATTCTGCTCGAACGTCTTGAGTCTTGGTTGAGCAGTAATCATTGTGACACCAAGAATAATTCATATCTTGATCTAGTACTTTTCACAGCAGAACACGAGGCGTCACGAGTTCAATGGCTGTAGCGGCCGTGGATGTTATTCATTGCTGCCGTCCTGAGTTGAGACTGAAATCGCGAAATCCAAATAGTGGGCGTCGCGGCCTTAAATACCCTGCGCCTAGATTTTGGCCCAGCCAATCGCAGTCTCTAACTTTCAGCCAATCAGGGACCAGCAAGTTTGATCATGCAGCAAACACATGTCCCGAGTCACGCCACGTGACCAGCGTTACCGTCTATGATTGGTTAACGATAAGTAGGCCTTCGTGGTGTACAGATCAGAGCCGTGTGCAAAAGCTCCCGGTTTTATTCGCTCGACCGACGACTGGATGTTGCACACGAACCTCAAGTGGGTTTTTTTCCATCTTTGTGAAGATCTTATGGAAAAGGGGCCGAAAGGGGGAAAAACTGTGATATCAAAATTGATCAGTGAATCCGACCGATGTTAGTTTTCTCCCTCTATTCATCATGGCAAGAAATAGTGCAGTCAAATCCTGGAACTCGGTACGAAGTTGTAAATATTTAAAGATCAAATCAAATTATTGGAATATTTTTAAATTTATATACAGATCTATATATATTTTTATCTCATCGTTTAAGAGAAGAAAATCATTTTTTAAGAATTTAATGAGGCAAAATGATAATGTGGCCACAATTTATCTACATACATGTAAAGCTTTCACCGCTGAGTTCAATGATTGAGATGAAAAGAATCAAGGGTAGAAAATCGTGAAATTAAAAAAATCAACCCAGCCATGTTTTTTTTATGAGGGGATCAGGGTGAAGAAAAAAAAATTACTTCAAACTGTAAAGAAAAGATCCTATGCCCAGTTTTTTTTTTTACCGAAATGTTACTCATTGTTATTTCTGGCTGAAAATTCTGTATGAGATGTGCTAAAATAACCTTGAGACTCTCTCCCACAGAAGGAAAAAAATTATCAGCTAACCTAGAGTTCATGACAATAGTTAATTTCAATAAAACTATAACTTCGACAATGTATTGCTGTGAGGACTAAATCATCTGAAAAGTCTTACCAGAAATTTGAGAGATTACTCAATGAAATCAGGCACTAATCACGATGAGCAGACCGGAGAAATCGCGTGTTTTACAACAGTGAACTTTTTTCTTCACGAAATCCTTGTGTATCAATCTATAAATGCATTTCGGAGTGCAGTTTACTGAATGAGATCAAGCAAATGCTTAAAAATTGTAATTAAATTGCATGGCCGAACAAACATTTACAAAAGTAATCGGTCTTTTCTTCAACAAATTCAGCAGCAGGAACCAGTCACCCCCATCATTTATAATTGCCAATATCTCAACTTCTTCATGAAATAGAACCATCATTTTTTCACACACAGAAAGGGAAATAAATAATCTACACAGTGATGCCAATGCCATATTCTCAAAATTTGGCAAGAGTCTGATTTCCTCATGTCGCAATAGTCGCATCTCATTTATACCTTACATTTATTGTGCACCTGAAATGGTAAAGATGTGGATTTTTTTTTATATATTATATGTGCATATTTTTTTGAAAGGCCTTTCTTTTTAGTAATTTAGTTTATTGTAGCTGAGATATAAAAGTTTGTTGAATTAAGTCCTGCTTTTGTTTTGTCAGGTGCCCTCGCTGAGCTGTGACCTCGGTGACCTCGATATCACCTCCACTGATTTGGAGCATTTGCTGTTCCAAGGCTTTGGGGAATTCCCTCCGGAAGCTCATATGCAGCAAGGTTCCTCAACAGCAGCTTTAAACAACTGTGATCTCACGTCATTCCTGTTCGAAGACACCCCACGTCCTCGAGATCTAAACCTCTCATTCCCTGAAAATGCCCCACAATTATTCTCCACCTCACTGAACCCCCCACTCTACCCAGAAAGCTCCGGAGGAGATGTAACCCCAACTCATGCGGGTGGAATGACCCCATGTGGTTCACGGGCTGCATCACCGGCATGGAGCGAGAGCAGTGGCAGCATAAGTGCCAGCAGCACTTCGAGGAGGGGCTCAGAGGACAAGCAGTCGACCAGAAGTCACAACCCCTTACCCAGGCACAAGCGACCATCGCACAAACGAGCTGAGATTAAAAGGCGGGATAAGATTAAGGTAAACATTCAGTACTTTTATTAACCTCTCACAGTAAAAGCATTCCATTTTCCTGATGCCCAGTATTTGCTTTAGATTCCTACCTAATTAGCTAAATGCCAACCTTCTCAGAAAATTGGGGATTCCCATGAATTTCTGTGAAGCCAAATATCAAGACACCTGGGATTTTAGAATGCACTTAAGATCACGAAGTTTATTCTGCATTGTATTTAGTGGTATATGTTAATTATGAAGCTTGTGGCACAGAAAATATGCTCAAAGGCGATGCAAAATGGAGAGCTGTATCATGTGTATTTCAATTTATTATGATTTCAACATAATTTTGAGAGGTGACATCTTTGGTGTGAAGCAAATTTAATATTGCACTTTCTTCCTTTATCTTCCAGACATGTTTGGATGACATGAAAGATCATGTCCCGTCACTGCGTAACAAGGGTAAACTCAGCGAATCTGCCATTTTGACAAAAGGTGAGGATCCATTCAGTTTTTTTGTTTTTTTTTGTTTATGCTTTCTCCTTGTGCTTGTTTTGTTTGATTTTTTTTTTTTCAAGATTTTTTGTTTGTTTGTTTGTCAGTTTTGTGAAACCTGGAAGGACATTAATGCTATCCTTTTTTTTCAGGCATTGAGGTAAGCAATAGCGCTGTGTTTTGTTTACCTTCAGTTCTGGATATCATTGTAATCTGAAAGATGCGCGATTTCTGGTGCGCATGTAGTAAGCTAAAGAAAACACAGATGCTATTAAACTGTTTGTTTCTTCCTCTGTAAACATTACTTGGCATTTTTTTTTTCTTTGTTAAATTTATGTGGTGAGTTATGAAAAAAAATGCACTGTTCATGTTGCATTTGGTGTGGATGGTGTTATGGCTTGAGGGGGGGATAATGGATGGAGTCGTGGTCCATAATGTTAGTTTATGTGGTTAGTTGTGCTCGCATTAGGGGAGCACTTGACCGTTATTCTGACCAGTCTCCCTCTTTTAGCGGCTGAATACATTCACCAACTGAAAGACGGATATGTGGAGAGAGGGAACAAAGCGGCAGAGCTCCGACGAGAGATAGAGTGCCTGAGCACAGAAATTCAGTAAGTTTTGGTGTTGATCGGGCAGGGGCTAATCAACGCCCATCAACCCTCCTCCTCTGAGCACATTGCCAGCCCACCTTCCCCTCAGGCGTCACTTGGGACCATGGCAAAACTTCAGCTGCAGACAATAAATGAAGCCAACGAAGATAGAATGAGGGTTATTTTCCGATAGTGTGTTTTGGGTAACTATGAGTGTGCTTAGTTTTCTGTTACGAGACAGAAGAAGACAATCATTGATCCAGTTTTTGTGTTCAATCATTAACTGGATGGTGGAGAATAAAAATGATCTCCATCATCTCCTGTTTACAAAAGTGTTGATTTCTTGACAATTAAAAATTTAATGGCAAAGATGTTGGAGATTGATCGTCTAGGAAAGGATGTCCTGACCATAAACTTAAGATGTTGTCATGACTAATTTGATAGTTTAGGAGCTATTAACAAATTCATTTCTTAAAGGTGGGTTCAAATACCTTCACTACTCATAAGGATAGTGTTGTAAATGTAAAGGGTAATAGTTCCTTTTTAACCTGCTGCTTACTCTAACTTACACTGCAGACATGCCATGAATTGTTTTTCCATCTTGATTCTTAAAAAAGGATCATGAAAACACAGGGTGATAGAATACATTAAAATTTTTGGAAAACCGCAAGAGTATAATTGTGCCATTGTTTTTTTGTAGACAGTGGACTTATCTTTCGTATATTTCATTTGTTTTTATATTATTCTGCACATTTGCAAAATTCAAAGAAGGAAATTGTCAATTCATGGTAGTTTGCAGGTTGTGTTTTAATCTACAGTTTCTTTTCTTACAGGCTAGTTCGAGAAAACATGAAAACAATTTAAACCTGTTAACTCACATTTCAGAATAAACATTTGTAAACACTCATGATAGTAAAACAGTTTCATAATTAGGGAGTTGCTCTGCATGTAAGCAAGCATGCAGAAAGCAGCTTTTCATTAATGAATTAAAAACAAGCGATTCTAAAATTAAGTTGAGCATGGTTACTAATTAAATTTTCATTTGTTTTGATAATTTCAGATAGTTGGTGCAAGATATTTCATCTCACACTAGTCACACACATGTAGTCAACATAAATGATTCACTTCTTTCAATATTTAGGATCTTTTGTGACAGTTTAAATTTCAGTTTTCCAAATTGTTTTTCTTTGCTTTGAGTGAGATTTGATAAAATTCTTGCTTTATCAAAATAATAGAGATCTTTCAAATGTTTTTTTTTTTTTTTTACTCATTTATGGCCATAACAATGTGGCAAAATTATCCATTTTTGTTTTCGTTTTAAGATGTAGTGTGGAGTGGACTGAAATTTAGACTGTCATTTGATGTGTCCTTTTCTTTCTCTTCTCTCTTTCCTCCATCTGTCATTTCCTGTGATCAGACCGAAAGCATTTTCAACTATTACTTTTTCAGTAACTTTCAAGAAAACCTTCCAGCAGCTGGTCTGAAGGAAGAAGCATGCATATCCCCATCGCTAGATGAACTCTACACCAAGTGGATGAGGGAGAGAGGCCAATCAAAACAGTTCTATATCGTATCCTTGCTTGTTGTATATAGTTCAGGGTGATATTTTTTTAGTGAGAAAAAAAAAAAAGCTCAAATTTGTCCAGTTACCAAGTAAAAAAAAAACCCCAGAAAAATAACCACATCTCCACTCCTACACACTACCAAGCAGGTCAATGTTTGTATTTAAGATTGGTGTGTATTGGGAAATATTTCAAGAATTTACTGTTATTATCACAATTCCTTAACGATTGAACAGTTCAGCTCCATTACTTCAAAGGTTTTTGACAGCTTTAAAGAAGTTGTGGGCCCCTCTGTCACTCTCAATGATTTGGCAGCCTCAGCTCAGGAATGGCAGACAAAATACTTGGCCTTACCTATGCTGAGAAAACGTAAGGGGCAAAATGATTAAAATTTTTGATATGTACGTTGTTGTTTTTTTTCTAGATGCTGGATGTGTGATTTTTTTCAAAGGGTGATTTTTTTTTTTCTCTGGGGTCGTTTTTCTACCTGTTCATGACACATGGACTGTGAGGGATCTTCTAACCAACAGTCAAAATACATTTTCAGAAATGTTTTGTTAATCTCAGCTGTTGATCTTGAGTAAGTTTTGTTTAATTAAGTAATTCTGAAGTAGGAGAAACTCTGTTTTTTGTTGTTTTTTTTTCTTATCAGTCTAGAATATGCTATTTATTGGTTACTGGTTTTGTTTGAAGAAGGATGGAAAAAAATATGAATTATACTGACTGTGAAAACCATTGTGCTTCTTTAAATTTTTCCATCTTTTCTCTAAATCAGTGACATCGGGTAACTTATTCTCCCATCTATATCATTCATCAGTTATAAAAATGTATTGTTTTGATGTGAACCATTTTTCTTGTGATTTTGTGAAACTTATAATCAGGGATGTCAAATTTCTTACTTTAGTAGGATTTCCTACTTTTTGGCTGTCATTAATTTCTCAGTTGGCCCCATATCCAGTTTTATTTACCATTAACGTACTTCAGTTTTATGTGTTGCTAAAGAATATACCAGGAACTTTTCCTACTTTTTGATGAGGACAGATTGGCATCCCTGTATAATTTTTCAGTGGAAGTGATTGGACCCGGATCGGTTCACCACAAACTGTTATCTCCTGCTAACCATTACTGATAACATTTTCCTTTTCAACAGAAATTCTTGGTGGTATGCTGGACCTAAGCCGACAAAACAGTATTGTGATGAGCGCAGACAAACAATGTTTGGAGTTCACCTCTTCAACAGACATCTCAATGGCCGAAGGTCACTCATGACGTTGAGTCACCAATGCCAATTTTGGGCATGTAAATAAGGACAAAATAATGTAAATATTATTGCTCATTTCTACTCATGATGTACTTGCGACTTTTAGTTCCTCTTGAGATTCTTGTAGATTTGAATATTGAACTGAGTGTCTCCTTATTTGTTTGACTCGGTGCTTTTATCTATGAAACATTCTTCATCCTCAGTTAGAGATGGCTTAAACAAGAAAGAAAAGAATTCAAAATTTTAAATTGGCAAAGCTAATGTTGATCAAATATTTGATTATTGCAGTTAGAGTGCAATTCTTTTGTATTGTTAGAGAGTAGAATGATTGGAAAGTAAAAAATATATATACAACTTTGAAAGGATTAAGTGTGGTATGTTATTTGGAAAGGAGGTTAAGATTATTTTTTTTTTTTTTTTGCTTTTTTTTTTTTTTAAAAACTCTTGGAGTGCAGGCACTGACATGTTGATAAAGCAGGAAACTTCATCAGACTAGGCCTTTTTTGATCAGGAGAGGTGAAAATATAGTTTAAGTAAGTTTAACAGTAACCAACAGAAGAGTGTGTCTTTTTTTATACTTTAATTCAGTGATAATATAGAAATAAATAAGCTTGCTCCGGAATCTTACGAATACAATAATGACCATTGTGTTATCACAATAAAGACAGGTATATCAACACTGAGATATATCTTTGCCAGAGGCAGCATGTATTTTATATGTATAATATCTGTGAACCTGATAGAGATATGGCTTTGGAGATCACTTAGCCACACATCTGGCCTGACAGTTTTCTTAACATGCACAAAGTGTATCACTATTGTCTTTGAGTGGCTCTTTCCCATGTGCCATTGTCAATGCAATTTACATCTTTAGAAACAGCTGTTAGTGTGATTTGAATCTTTTGACTTCAAAAGAATCAGTGGGTTACTTGCATTGATACATGATTAGTGTATGTTCAATTTTTTAAGTATATACCGCCACAGAGGGTCGCACAACATGAAGTAGACTTGAAGAAGCCTTTAAAATTCACTAGTCAAGTCAAACATAATTAAATGTGTTTCATTTAACCATTTGCAGTTGATGGGGCAAATAACAATAGCAGAGATTGTAAAGCTAAAGAATAAAGTTATCTTAACGATCAGGTATGTGCAGTGATTCATTGTAAACTGCATGCCCCACAAACCATCTCATCTTGATCGTTCTAGTTTTTTTCTTCTAATGCACACCCATAACTGGAGCTCATCCAGACCGAGCAGGTTGTATATAAATATAGCAGATGTACATTTTGTCTACCTCAGGGAGGTCTCACTGGCCAAGATGAATGAATAAGCTGCCCTTAAGTTTCAGTTTTACTTTATTAAGTCTTGATGCTTGTGCAAATTTAGCGATCAGTCACAAGTCTTGATATATGTATTTTGTGATTCCATGTTTTGCTGAAGCAATAGCAAATCTGGTCAGTCACCATTTGATAAAAGGAGTCTTATTTGACTGCTTCGTAGCAGCAGCTCAAAGTGCTTTTGTATATGGTTAATTTTGCTTTCTTTTGTTGATTACAACTTGAAATGTTTATGTGGGATTAAATGAAACAGGCTGTAAATTAGGTTTTTCTCCCTTGATTAGATGTGTGTGATTATTCTTGTCTTTATCATATATTAGTTTGTAGGGATCCATGTTTATTCTCCATGAACCCAAGCCGTGCATTGGTGATGAACACAGTATTATAACATATAATGTTATTAACATTTTTTCAAAGGAAAATAAGATGAGATAAATGGAGAAATGTCATGCATTGAAGATTGGAAAGGAACTCCAAAATAAAAAAATAAATAAATAAATAAATAAAAAAAAATAAAATATAACAAAAAAAATAAAATAAAACAAAAACTAAAAAAAAAAAAAAAAAAAGAACCTATGTTAAAAAAAAAAAAAAAATTAATAAAAGCAAAAAAAAACACTGAAAAACCCATGTTTTTAATTTCAAAATGTCAACACGAGCTTTGATGTGAGCTTTTTTTAAAAAAAATTTCGTGTGTTTCATATGTCTGTAGCGTCATGTGCATCAATTTGAATGTAATCCATCTGAAATTGTTTTAAAATAAAAAAAATTATGAATTTGGCAGCCATGAATTGCTTGGAAATGCCTTGCCGCAATTTAGTAGTTAAATACATGTATTTTAATTTTAATGAAGGAGCATAGATTTCGCAACACCAGATTGGTGTTTGTGCAGAATATGGCTCCAAATTATAAAAATACTGTTAATATGTGTCAAACTGTATTTGTATCTCAAGAAATGGCTGAATATTGATGATTGATTTGTATATACTATATATATATGTATATAATTATATATTTATATATTTCTGTAAATAAAAAAACAAAACAAATGACAACAAAAGTTTTATTTTATTTGAACAAATGATGATCCTCTGCATCAATTGTGCAGTTTGTCATTGTTCACGATAAAAGAGTCTGTCGTAAGTGTGTCAATTTAGTTGGCGCAAAATAATTGCTACACAATGGCATACTAATGCTACATTCACATGAAAAGCTCAAAGCTGAATAGGAGATTTAACTAGGGTTAAAGTTCCTTTATAATTTGTTTAGAAAGATGTGTGCAGGTCATAGTTTTGTGATGTACATGTACTAGAAAGAAATCTGATTTTATCAATATTGTAAGAAACTTGTGTGAAAAACAGTGGCGATAGCTCATATCATGATGTCCAGTATAACTGAGTTCAGCTGGGATACCAGAGTTGTCAGATAAATTTCAAGAGCTGTCAAATAATTTCAAGAGATAAGAAATTTGAAACAAATGGGCATTATAGTTAGTGGAGTTATTGGGCAAGAGATAGTTCTTGAAGTAATTTTACAGAATGTAATTTTATTAATAATCATGTTACATGACTTTGGTGAAATAGGTCAAATTTGAAAGGAGGTTTGGGTGAGAAAATTGGATTTACTGAATATGGAGGTCATGGATAATAGACTTTGAACCTGATTGTTTTGCCATAGAAGATTTGTATTGAGTACATGTAATTTTTTTATTTACATAAGTATTTTTTTTTTTTTTTGGACACGATTCATAAAAACCTGACGCTTGACTCGTGTTGCAGTGTTGCATGATCTTTATCTGCTATGGTAAAAAGATTGTGCAGTTAAAAATGTTTTAAAATAATCGAGAACGCTTGGTCTATATATAAAGTAAAGGTCCATATAGAATAATGGCTGGTCCATACAAAATAATTGAAAAGCGGTGTTTTGTAATGACTTCTCTTTTTATTTTTCATTCGATGTTTATTCTGGTATTCTAGGTGCACTTTTAAAACTTGTCAGCACAAAGCAGTTTGACCAGTGACAGGATATGCATACTGGTTTATGACAGACATTTGCTATGCTAATTGAAGCTGAATCCACTGTATTAATTAATGTTTTTTCATATTTGATACAGCATGTGAATATCAGTGTGCATGTACATGTATGTACTTTTAAGTGCATATTATATATATATAATGTTTTTTGTTTGTTTGTTTTTGGTCATAAATACATGTATCAATTCAGATTGCCATCAGCAGCTATTTTTTGTAAAAATGCTCAAATGTAATTTTGTTTTTAAAAAGGTAAAATGAAATTATGAAGGCCATTCTACATACATATAGAAAAGTGGCTCCTCCAGCTTACCCAGTCTGCTTTTTGGGGGGGCATTGATGTTTTTGTTTGAAAGAAAATGTGAGAGAGATCGTCATGGTATTTGGTCCTTAGGGGTGGATATATATATATTTAATTGTGGCTCCAGTAAGTTAGGCAGCAAGTCACAACTTTTTTGTTTATGGCATATTGTGACTGATTCAAAAATGTAGAATACCACACAGTATGCAAAGTTTGGGATTTATTATGATTTGCTACTTCTTGAATCAGGTTTACAGTGGTTTTTTTTTGGTTTTTTTTTTCAATGTATTGTGTAATATAGCAATGCCCCCCTTAGCCTTCAGGATGTAATACCCAGACGAAGCATTGTAACTATGTCATCTTTGCGAACTGGCAGTGATTAAGCCTAGTTATTTTGTATGCGATCAAACCAAGCAGGCTTGAAAGAGAGACAGTCTAGGTAGTATAAAATTTAGATCTGTCTGCAGACTTTGCTAGTACGAGAGTCTAAAATTAAAATTTGGATGGAAAAAAAGGGGGGGGGGGCTTTTCCAAGGTATTGGAGTAATTGCTGTTACTATCAGTGCTGTTAGGGGAAAGTACATATATGTGTTTGAAAATTACATAACACTTAAGAACGTGGGTCACAGTGGGTATACCAGGAAAGACCAAACTGAATAAAAATTGAAGGAAATCTGAGTCATTACTTGTACATTGTTTTGTTTTCAAAAGCTTACATAAAAATTGGTACATGGTTCGATTGAATTCCTATGAATACTAAATACATGTTCAAGGAAAAAACTCAACTGCTAGATGTTCTTGCCTTAATAGCATAGTGATTTATTAAACTGTTATGCTATTCATGTCTGAAGATTATACATGCATGTGTATTTGCTAATCTCTTTTCAGAAAAAAAAAAAAAAGGCCTTTCTTTTTTTTTAAAGAAATTATTGTGGCATTTGGATTTTATGATGTACATATAAAGTCTTTGGTTGGTATGAAATGTTACTTTTTTGTGACAAACTCAGTGGGCAAATTGTCCTTGATACTAGACATTTTGTATATTTGGAACAAAGTCATAAGAAAGTTTTCAATGCGGAAGGAGTTATTTACAAAGTTGTGGACCTGCTATGTCTATATTTGAAACTGGAGTGTTTGAAGGTCACGGAAAATGCACTATGATTTTATTATACTTTCAAATCGTTTATGTCAGTTGATGTTATCATCTTTCATTTCTTTAGGAATGAAGAAAAAATGCAACAAAACAATCAGAAAAGGAAGTGTGTGAATCAGAGTAAACAATGTCAATTACACAGCTGCTAACTTGACCTGTGCTCATGTTTTGAGATTATCAGGGCATCAGATTATTGAAATACTTGCATGTGTCCTAGAGAGAACCAGGTCACATTATTTAATAGTATTGTGACTTTATTTTCAGGTCAGATCTACAAATATGAGCATAAATTGTGTTTTTTGTTAGATTTCCAGAATAATGAGGATAATTTACCAAGATCACATTTTCTCTAAGAGATCTGAATAAATCAAGAAAAATGAAAAGAAATGCCATGTTCCATGTATTTTTTTCTCCTTGGTGTTTGTGTTGTCTATGAAGATCTGTGATAGTGAGTGAAGAGTTGATAAATTATACAATATACAATGGAATCAGCTTAAAGTCAACCTCTCAGGACCGAGATAAAGTGTTGACTCTCAAGCAAGGTTCAGGGGACAAAGTCTCTGATAGCACAAGGGGTCAAAATATGCTGTATAAAATTTATTGGGTTATGCCCTTGGGCTCTTATCTCTAGACCTAATAATAATTTAAAAAAAAAAAAAAAAAACTGCGGAGCTTTCCCCTCTAGTTAGTAGCATGTCATGTAGGACTATTTTGCCTTGAGTCAATATCTTCAAGAAGTTTCAACCTTGTATCCAGATTGTGAATGTTGTATTTTTTCTCAGACATTCTGGTCACGGAGTTGATCTACTAGTACTACATTGTATGTCTCCACTCCCATTTGTCTTGTCTTTTGTCGCCCTGCACATCTCACAATTTGGAGATGACTTTAAGCGAGTTCACCTGTGAAGGTGTTGATTCTATCAGAGGCAAGACTAACGGAATACATGGGGAAAAAAATGGGACCGCCGAAACAGTTGACTTTAACTTCAACTGAGAATTGACTTTATGTGAGTTGACTTCTCGCAGGTTCCACTGTGTGTCTTCGCCCAGGACAAATGTGTCAAAAGTTGCACCAGGTGATTACAATCTACAGTTGTTTTTGGCTAGTTTTTAACTATTTTCCTACTGAGATATCAAAATTTTCTTGTTTTCACAAAATGAAAATTTAATATTTTTAACCTGAAATGAGAAAAATTTTGGTATAAGTGAGAAAAATAAGTGAAAACGGTTCATAATCTTAATCGCCGGGCATGACCTCTGACTAATTTGCCAAAAGAAAGAATTTTTTTTTTCTAAAATCCAGACTGGACTAACAGATTCTGGTTTTCAGAGCATTACACATCTCAGCTATTGTTTGGAGTAAGTTACCTGGTCAAATTATGGTAAAAAATAGTGGCAGCAACATACAGAGTCCTGTATTTTGAAAACTTTCAGAAAACAAATTGAGACACTGTTTGGACTGTTTAGAAAAGAAATTGCAACTTTATTTTCACTATTGTCGAGCATACTTAACATAGTGTTTACCAACTGAGAAAGAAAGGTAAAAGGGCATCCACACCTACATATGGAAGCAATGGTGTTAATCGAAAAGGTATTTTGTAAAGCCATACCCCAGTGTGGATGGTAAAAACTAAAGGAAATACATGTAATTCAAACCTAATTATCTCACCAAAATATTCAGCCAGCTAGATTTTTGGTTCCAGTTTTGCACCACCCTTTCAGACAGCACGGCACCAGTGACGTAAGCGACTGCATGAGGGGTGTCTTAAGGTTGATAAAAAGATTCAAGTTTGATCAAATTGAAAAAATATTTGCATTTTTGAAAACAGCACATCAAAATGTCTTGAGACCAGGGCAAATGAGTCGGAAGTTCCCCCAGGCAATGAAGACCTACAGCTGTTTTTTTGTCGTTTCAACTACTTTCCAACTAGGATAAAATTTTTTTGGTTTTCACAAAATGACAAGTTTAATCTGAAAAAAAAGAAATATTTTGGTATCATAGTCGGAAAATAGAAAAAACTGTAAAAAATGGCAATGACTTGAACTCACTCGGCACAACTTGCGACTGATTTGCCCTGGCCGCAAGACAAATTATTACCAAGTCTATGGGTAAATGACCTATTACTATTATGGTGCTTTTTTTTAAAAAGATAGCAATTATTATTGAATAAGACTTTCAAAATTAACCTGTAACCAGTTCCATTGTCTACTACTATGTCTCCACACTCATTGTCTTGTCTTTTCGCACTGCACATCTCACCTTGAACTTTGAACTCAGTATCCTACTCCTGAACTCAACGTTGGAAATGTAGGTGTGCATGACAGGTGTTGAGTAGTACCGGCAGCTGTTTCCCAAATTAATTTAAACCTAAAAAGTTCCGAATGTAGGTGTGGAGGTCTTTTAAGGGAGGTGCCACACATCAGTCAACATTTCTCCTTACTTTATCCTTAGCAAAATGCTACCGCAGAATGAAACAAATCACCAGGTATATAAATAAGCAGAATGTGCACGTACAAAATAGTGGTAGAAATCTTATGAGATATACATATACACGTATGTTATTACATGTATCTTTAATATCATTCTTTGTTATAATCAGTACAGCAGTTGCTGTTATAGTGCTAGAACAGGAAGGAAGCCAGCTGACTCCAATCACAATGTAACTATGATTATGACTCCTGTGGAACAAAAACAAATACATGTATAACGTAGTCATATCACTGATTCATGGGTAACACAGATTACTCAATTTTACACAATGTAAAATGTACACATTTGGCTATAGTCAACAAAACAGACAGTTTTACATTCGTTGCAAACCATACAAGAAAACATTTGACTAAATGTCACGTGACCAAACAAAATGAATCAAAAGTAAACGATGGGCTTCACTAAGAAAACGAGTTTACAGTGAAGCCATAGGGGTGAACTCTGAATGTGAATACAGCATTCTTTGGTGTCGTAAGCATTCTGCGTAAGACCAAAATCTGAGAATTACACAGGGATGTTAATCTGTCTTCATGAAAAAGTAGGAAAAGTCCCTGGCATATTCTCAAGCAATATATAAAACTAAAGTAGGTTAATTGTAAATAATACCGGATTTGGGGCCAACAGAAAATTACAGACAACCAAAAAATAGGAAATCCTATGAAAGTAGGAAATTTGACATCCTTAATTTCGAGTACATGTATTTGTTTCCCCTTCAAAGTGAGCAAAATATACATGTGTGTACTGTGACACCATCTTGAGTCAAACAAACTAATACAAATGCAGGAAATTCTGTACAGATTCCCTTCAACTGCTGGACATCAGTTTTCACTCTTTGGTGGAAAAAAGTACTCAGACTGACCTGAGTAGGTTGCTTGTCACATTGACGATATATTCTCTCACACAATGATGTCGACTACTATTACTATTACTAAGCTATACAAGTTCTTTCATCAAAGTAAGTAGAGTAAATGTGACTTCCCTGTCCAATGAGACCAATTTCTGTAGTGTAAGGAAGAACAAACTTTGGCACCTGATTCATTTTCAACAGAACAGGTGTCTGGCACAGCGCAAAATATTATGCAATCACTGCAACTTCCATTGTGGTACCCATTCTCGTGCTTCATCACATGAATTTCTGACTTAAAGTTAAGTTACATGTGAAAATTTGTGTCATAAAGACATTGGCTATTATAACGGTTATTGAATGAAGGAGGAAATACATGTACAACAATAAAATCGTTGCCAAGTTTACCCCATTATAAGTACATGTAGGTTTAATACAACTGTATATACATGTAATGTTTTTCAACAACATAAATCAGTGTATTAGATTCTGCATATTTAAGATTAAGGGACAATGAAAATAAAGTAAATAAAAAACAATAAGTTTTATACCAGCCATTACCAGCAATTCTGAGAAGGCACACTGATGACATTACTAAACATACACGTATTCAATTTTGACAACATTAAAATGTTAAATATTGAAAGGCAGGTGAATAAAAAAATGCCGGTTTCCTTGCATATACATATTCATGTATAATAACATTACGCACAGACTATTGCAGCTACATGTAGGTTTTTCTTTTCGACCAATAAAATTGCATCATTTGATTTGATTCGGGACAATCAGACCTCGTAGGTTCTGGATCCAGATTCTGAACTCCAGAGGAAGAAGTTCCACACCATGCCAGGTGGCTTCCTGAGGGTTATGATCAAGGTTTGGGTAACTTAGATTTAGGTTTAGTAGGACAACAGGTGGGACAACAGGATTTATTCAAGGACCTTGTGACTAATATCTGGATTGGCCAGTTTAAAAAAAAAAAATTGAGATTAAAAAAGTAGATTTTCAATTTTTTATTTTGATTATTAGAAAGAGTAATCCATTTCTGTACCACAGACCAGGCCCAAATTGTTCTGATGGCTAAAAAATTGTGTATTCCAGACTTTGTTTTTTTTTGTTTTTTACAAAAGAGAAGTCAAAATTCTGCAAAATTTTTTATCAGATTGAGAGAAAAGATGATTTTGCACAATCTTTTATATTGGCCTATTTTTCTATAGGCTGTCATGCATTTTTTTTTTCTTCTTTTTTCTACTTTTTTCTACCAAAACCATACGAGCCAAAAACATATACATGTAGCATAATGTGGTTTCAATGACAATAACATTAGTTTATTCAGTTTCTCAACATAACAAGTCCTACCGACTGTTGTTTGCTTTTCTTAGAACATATACATGTACTTGTATATATATACATGTATATCAATTTAGTTGCTGGCAGACAGTCTGTCTTAAATCTTAAGACATCTACATGTGTATAAAATGATATGGTTTCAGTATGTGGTTTAAAGTGAAAAGTGGTTCATTTAAACTTTCTTCATCACAATCTACAATCTGATAATCATATGTAGTGGAATAAATAAATTCTAACTCTTTCAAATACCACGATAAGAAAAAACAAATTCGATAAAGACAACCAAGAATTTGTGAAACAGCTGAAGAACATCACTTACTATGAAAAGTACATCAACAGGAGTTATCGAAGCTTACTGATTTAAATAATTACATGTACATTAATTGTATTATCTTTCCAAATCCTCAAGCAGTACATGTACTTTTTTTTTTCATATACATATGCCTTTTTTAGGGGTAGTATTCATAGAACAAGTGTCAGCTGTACATATTGTGCAGCAACTTAATCCTTAAACAAATTCCTGCTCAATGTGATCAATTACCTAGTCATGATACAGTCATGTAGTTTAATGATTCAAATGACAGGTACACGTAACTAGTACACGTGTTCATTTTAACACAATAAACTGCGAAACAAGTTACAAGTAATTTCTGTGTCATAGTTACTGCAAGTTCAAACTGGATGATTCTGATTAACCCACACACTAGTCTGTGGATTAACCTGAACTAAAATACCTGTGTCATATTGCCTTTGCCCTTAACCTCAACCAAAACACCTGTGTCATATTGCCTTTGCCCTTAACGTAAGCACTGTTCAAAACAAAAGCTGTCAGACTATATCGAAATAGAAACGACTCGCAGATGCACATCATGACATGTATATTAGATCTGTAAGTGACCGATCACAAGATTGTCTGAAATTTTTTTCACTGACCAAAATAACAGTGTTTTCCATGTGTTTGTGCTTATGGGGGAGGGGTTTAAAACTTAACCCTTCTGAAAACACTTGTCAGATTGTTGAAATTCCCATGATTGTCGGAAAACGTACAGGTCTAGTATATATGGGAGTTCCATTTTGTTTCTGAATGAATCAAGCTACTTTTTGTTGCTGTTATTGTTAATTACAATTCTTTTGTTCTTTTCTCTCTCTTTTTATTTTTTAATACATGTAATATATCTGAGCACATGAGACGTGACACAATGTAATCATATGCTCCTTAAAATGAGGAGATCGGAAAAATCACGTTTTTCAACAGTGAGCGAATTTTAAAGGCAATTTCTATTTTTTCACAGAACCCTTCTTATTATCAATGTAAAAATGCATGTCAGAGTTACATTTGCTGAAATATATTGATTAAAAGACCAAAAATTGTAATTTAGCAGCACTGATTGACAAAATGTAATAAGGGCTTACAAAAGTGATCGGCCATTTTCTCACTAAATTCAGCTGCAGCAACAGGTCACCCCATTTGTCTTTAATTGTCAATAGCTCGACTCCCACATAAGGTAGAACAAAAATTTGTCCGCACACGGATAAGGAAATGGATAATCTTCACTTTGATACCAATAACTCTTTATACTCAAAATTTGACGAGAGCCTGATTTCATCGTGTCGCATCTCATATGTCTCTATTAATAATGCTCTTGTGAGAATGTCTGTGAACATCAGGGGTGGTTCACAATGGGAGATTGTTGTGCTCAGTCCTATTACTTCCCTTTTTGAGATAAAAGAGGGATTGAACAAGCAGTGTAAAGAGGATAATATTCACTTTTGTATCCTTTGTTTGAAACATACACCATGAAAAATTCAAAAACAAAATTTAGAGATTAAAGAGAATGTTTTCTTCATATTGTTATAATTTTATAAAATTTTTGGCGAATTTTTTCCTCTTTAAGCTGTTTGCGAACACGCCTTTTGTCCAGGAAAGGGAAGTAATTGAGGTGAAAATGATCTCCCATTACACAAATCCCTCTTTTGGAAGGGGCAGATAATCTACAAAACAATCTCCCATTGGGGGGTCACGCACTCCTTGGGGGTCACATAGCCTTGCTAGAAATGGATAGCAGTTGTGACAAATGGTGTGATTTTAATTTGCTAATAAACAATTACAAGATTCTGTTAGATGTTTCTTTTCCTCTCTATCACAGAAAATAAAGCAGATCAAGCTGCTGATAATGGGGGATTGCGTGGGTTTCCAAGCTTTTGGGTAAGGGGTCCCCACTGCAAAAATGTTGGGAACCACTGGTGTAGATCTCTCTAGAAATGCAAGATGATCTTAGTGATTTTTCTTGTAATTAAACCATGTCTTCCTGGCCTTTCTGGGCAACGATTGAATGAAGCAACTGTATGAGTGTGTAGTGTTCACTTCTTTCAAAAGTGCATGATACATGTATACCCTTTACTGTCCTTTCTAAGAAATCTGTAATTCACACCAAAAAGAACAGACCAAACATAGTAAAATATATCATTTCCATTGATGTAAGAACTTCTATAGAATAAAGTGATTTAAAAAAAAAAAAAATTTTCTTCCTTTGTGTCTTGCATGATTCCGGAAAGATGTGGAGTATCACATCTGCTATCTCCTAATACATGAACATGTGTAAAATGTATATGAGATGCAACATGATGAAACCAGGCGCTCGTCAAATTTTGAGCACATGGAGTTATTGGTATCACTGTGAAGATTATTCATTTCCCTTTCAGTGTATGAAAAAAGTATTGGTCTACCTTAAGTAGAAGTTGAATAATTAAAGACGATGGGGGTGACCTGTTGCTGCAGCTGAATTTAGTGAGAAAATGGCTGATCACCTTTGTAAATTCTTCTTTACCTTTGTTAGGCCATGCCAATAAATTATAATTGTTGGGCCTTTACTCGCTCTATTTCAGTGAGTTGAACTCTGGAATGCATTTTTAGATTGATATAGAAGGGTTTGGTGAAGAAAAAATATTGCGTTTAAAATTCATTCACTGTCGAAAAACATGTGATTTCTCTGGTCTGCTCAGTTTGACGAGTGTCTGATTTCATCGTGTCGCGTCTTATATATATTTAAATACATATATTGTAAAACTAAACTATAAATTAAACCCATTCAATGGCCAGCAATACAAAAAGCAACAAAGAAATGAAATGAGCAATGGTAACACCGTTACTGCAAATTAAAAAAAAAAAAACATTAAAAAAAAAAAAAAATGTAGGACTAGGACGGAAACAGGGAGTGATCAAATTACAGTACGAAATAAGGAAGAAATAAACAAAATCAGCACAATGCAATTTTGAAAAAAAAAAAAAAAAAGGAACAAGACAAAATCTAGAAGCAAACAATGTTAATTTATAAACGTAATTAAGTGTATAACGCTTACATTGTAGATACAGTAATACCTGTATTTAAAATTATATAAAACATCCCATAACACTTCCTAAGATTTTTTACTAAGAAAGAATCTGAGTCCCTCGTCTTTCTCCAGTGTTTCTGCTTAAATGTTCTATGATAGAAAATATGCCTGAGACTGATCAATCTAACGCACACAATTATTTCATGTATGAAGTCTAGGTCTCCATAAATCATATGTGGCGCATCATGACTGTTCCGTCCACAAGGTACATTTTGGGCAAATTGAGTTGCTGATACAGTGTGAAAGAGTGATCTCTCAGCTATCTTTGGACACCAGTTTCATTGTTCAATGATGTTATTTGACAGAGTTATGAGCACTTAAAGTTAATGCACCTGGTTGTCAAAAAATTCTGAGAAATTTGCTATCAACAGTGATGATAACAGAAAATTGTCAAAAAAGAGGAAAATTTTTCGTCAACTCAAAGCATGTAAGAAAACAGCCCTCATCCCTCTCTCCAACCCATATGCAAGCCTATCTGATAAAAAAGAAAGTCTTATTTTATATCAAACTATTTAAAAGAAGTTTCATTTTACCTTTGAACAAGAGCTGGGGGAAGGGGAGGGGGGCATACTGGAAGGGAGGCAGGGTGGGTCGTGATGCCTACTGTTATTGAGGAGAAAAAGAGGAAACTAACTGGCTGAAGGAAAAAAAAGAGGATTTCCGCTAACTGGCGGAAAATTATCGTCACTGAGTGATACCAATAACTCCATATGCTCAAAATGAGGTATTTCGAGATCGGTCACATGACCGAGGCAACATCGTTCACATGTGGTTTTGTTTATATGATGTGACAGG
>JBCAUA010000014.1:990124-1001941 GCA_038406235.1 Peronia verruculata | reverse complement strand
CCCCCCCCCCCCCCCCCCCCCCCCCCACAAACCACACAGCTGTCAGGAAGTTAAATGCTAAAACATCTGGAAGTACCTGCTTTTTCTCTGAAGTTCACTATCTGCCTCGCTCCACCTGAAGACTTTTTTTAATTACAATAATGATATGATAAGATCATGCAAGCCAATCTAACAAAGAAGTTAAACTTGACCAATGCATGGTTATTTTTGGCCCCATATGGATAACAGTACCCTGCACAACAGTAAAATTAGCAATACAAATGTCTTTGGTCGAGTTACTGAAGAAAACCATACATAGATTATAGAGAAATAAATTTGGCATCAATATCTTTCTTTGAGAAATCTGTGATTCAGTTGTGCTTGACCATAACATTTATTATGCTTATGACATCAGTTTATTTGATAGTTGCTCTATCATTATGGCTGTCTGCTTTGATGTGTAAAGAGCTTTAGAGCAAAACTGCAGATCTGGGCACCATCCAAATTTATTCATATCGTTATTATCAGATGGTGAACTTTATGCCTATAATATTTCAAAGCCAAACCAACTTACCACAGCCTTTCTGGAGAAACTCGGTGTTTCTTTCCACCAGCCACTCTTGAAGTGTGAAAGTGCACAGCTCCATTTGTATGTACAAAGTTATGGAATTCTGCAAAATGACAATATCAACTTCTCATACCAGGTTCATCTCATCCTTCTTCTAGTGGATATTACACATTCATACCATGTCAGTGGGTTTGGGTTTAATTTGAAGTTCTTTTTTGGGCTATTATAAATCAGATCCATCTCTCCAGCTTGACTAGCAAAAAAAAAAAAAAACAGAAAAGAAAAGGAAAAGGAAACTCCTTTCACGGTATAAGCAAACAATTCATATCTGGTAATATGTCTTGTGACCAGGGCAAATAAGTCCAAAGTCGTGCTGGGTAATGAAGATATAAGGCCGTTTTTGGTTGTTTTTAACCACTTTCCGACTAAGATACTAAATTTTTTTTTGTTTACACAAAACGACAATTTAACCTTTTTTTATCTGAGAAAAGAAATATTTTGATATTATAGTCGGAATATGGTAAAAAAACTGTAAAAAAAAAAAAAACGGTTGTGACTTGAACTCACCCGGTGCGAACTGTAACTCATTTGCCCTGGTCGCAAGACATATAAAAAGCAACAAGTTCTGAATTAATGGATCCTTAATCCAGGAATGTCAAACTGTTTTCATGTAAATGTCAGAAAATTTTATCAGATTGGTCGGTGCAGTCTAGCCACATAATAAGAAGACATGAAAATCAAGCCTACCAGTGTTATGTTCACAAAACTGTCACTAGAATAGCTTTACTTTCTAAAAATAGTTTTGTTCAGCAAAAAAAAAAAAAAAAAGAAGAAGAAGAATCTCTTCATCAGTCTTTAAGGGGGGCTGCGGGTTCTGAAAATAAGGTTTTGGGACTAAAATATCAAAATTGGGGTTTTCCTATTTTTGCACACTTTGAACTTTCTCATACCAGAAAAATAATGAATAGGGCCAGAAAAATATATGCTTTATGTCCCAAAATGGCACCAACACCACCCACTAAATGACTGTATAGAGAGATAATGAAGAATTCAATAGCGATTTTCTCAATATGAATGATATCTTTACTTTTTTCCTTAAGGTTTTTTTATTTCTCAATCAATTGCCTTCAAGTTTGGAATATACATTCACCATAGCATGTGTTTTGATAAAATGAATTGCTTTTTCTCAATTTCTTTTCCGTTTCTGAAGGAACAATGGATATTTGGTGGAAAATTACACAAAATTTACATCCTTCCATATACATATCTCAAAAATTTATAAAAAATATTCTTTTTAGATAGGATCATATTATTCATGTGCAAATTTTCACACAATTCCATCAGTACTCCAGGAGCCTTAGGCTTTTGAAAACAGCTAATTTTCAAAACACAGAATCCAATATGGCAGCACTGTCATGGCAACCGGATGCAAAACAATTTTTTTTTTCACACTTTCCCTTTCCCTCTAATTTGGACATGTTGAATCTGAATTTGAAGCTTAGAAAATCCCTAGTCCAAGCATTCGAAAAATCACTCTCAGGACCCGCACCCCTCACTTAAAATGGAAAAGTGGACACTCTGCTAATATTTAGTTTGTGCTTCCTGGCGATTTGTTTCTTGCATCAGTCTTTTTTTTTTAACCTTCTCTCAGATATACCATAACATTGTGCTTTGTCGACTGCTTGAAATGTTTACTTTCAACGCACAACCCGTATGCCATAACTGGAATCAATATTGTCAAGTTTTAGGAACTGAGCACTACAAACTTAGTTTTCTGAAGTAAAATGAGCGGTCGCATGATACTCCATGACAGACCCTAATGAAGATCTTTGGCAGAAGAACCATCTTTTTATTTTGTGCTCACTGTGTAAGGTTTGGATCACATGATCTGCTGGCGAACCAGTCAAAAATAACTGAATCAGCCGAGATTAGAAAGTTGGATTTCTTAATTTCACCCAGTCGTATAACAATATAGAATGTAAACAAGAACTGTTAACACAAGGTACTGTAAACCAAATTTGAAAATTATAGTGACACTACTTTAATGCATGTGAATGCAAAAAAACTCATCATTCTGAGCATTTTGGTACAAGTTTGAGCTCTCTATCTAAATTTTCAAGAACGTTATGTGCATTTGAAATTACAAGTTTTGTGGCAGATTTTGTAATTGCACGAAACCCCATTTTTGCACTTCACTATTTCAAAGAGTATGGCACTCTTACCTGAAATATTAACTCAACATACACCCATGAACACAAAGAAAAGACTCAATTTTTGTTCAGAGAGATACAAGTATTGACATTTGAAATTTATTGCTTCAAAAATGGTCTGAGACCAAATTTTACAAAAATACAAATTTCGGGCAAAATTCAACATTTTTACATGGACATAAAAAGGTCAAAAATTAACACAGAGATATAATTTACATATCAAATTAAAAGTTGTTTTTTTTTGTGGTGATTAAAGTAATTTCATCACTCCTGTTTCTCATTTTACCAAAGAAAATACCACATATAGTCAGTGACCTAGGGAAATATATCATTTTTTTTTTACCATTTTAAGACAGATATAAAATATCAGAAACTCACACTACAAGGATGATTTACATATCAAAATAAAGGTAAGTTTCTGCTGATTAGAAATAAAGTAATTCAATCACTCCCCTTCTTCAAACAATCAAGCAAACAGCTCACACAAAATTGGAAAATATTATGACACTGTACAGTAATGAAATGATATCACTATGGGCCACACCCACTTCCAGTTTCCCCACCTACCCCACAACCCCTCTCCCCAGGATCAGTTCAAAAGTGAACACTAAAAATCTAAGTTTTTCTTTTCTTGCAAGGAGGAGAACCATTGTCATTATCAAAAGATTTTTTCAGTACATCAATAATGTATGGAAGGGGACCAAATTTTATCTTTTTACAATTCATAAATTTTTGGTAACATATTTGATCTTTAACCACATTGGTGATATATGTTTTTGATTTGCCCTGTTCTTGCAGCATCGCAATCAATTTATCAAGATCTTCTGAACTTCTACAGGGACCTTCATGTTTTTCAACAGCTTGCACAATATTAGCATGGAGATGAATTTGTGCAAGTTGTTTTTCAATTATTTTTTCCTGATTGATGACAAACTTCTCCTTTACTTTCAGTTTAATCTTTTCTTCTGCTGCTTTGTTCTCTTCTCTTACCAATGGTGCCTTTTCTCTGGCAAATTGCAAAAAGTTTTTTCTGTGCTGATTTTGATTTTGACTGCAAAAATTTCAGTCTTGTTCCATTTCACAGCATGAACAGCAGACTGATTAAGCAATGATGCATGTCTCCTTTTGATACATCACAGTCAAAGAGTCAAAGTCACCAAAGGCACTTTCACCTATAAGATTTGTTAACGGACAATGTCCAAGCTGTTGTTTCACTGAATCATCAACTTCTACAAACTCCCCCAACAGCTTCTTGTCAAATAGTTTCATGTTTGCCGCTCGTTCTGTCATAATACTAGTAATTTTACTAAGAATTTTTTTCACAATATCTTCAACAGACTGATCAGTCATATTTTCCTAGCAAGATGACATTCTTTTTATCAAAGACATGGTTATTTCCAACATGGTGGTAGCATCTTCTGACCCAACTGGTATAAAACCTAAATAAAATTGCTGACCATCATCTAAAGTCAGCTGGTTGGCCAATCGTTTTTTTTTTGGTCGCGAGAAGTTCCATCACAGTGCAAAGTGCAATTTGTGAAATTTACGACAGATTCTGTAATTAGAATATTGCTTAAGACATGAGCCTCATCAACAATATTTAATACAAACTTAGGGCAAGTTACTTTTTCTTTAAAGGATGATGAAACAAATTGTCTGACACAATTTTAATAGCCTTACTAACGTTAGCAGCTGACACACCCGCTTCACAACTTAATGCAATAACAGTTTTCCTGCAAGCGCTACTATAAGCATTGTCTTTCCCATCCTTCAAACTTGGATGATGGTTATTACCGTCAACCATGGTACTATATGAACTGTTTAGTTCATCTGTCAGGGTAACTATCCTTTTCTCCAACTTTTTCTTTTCTGTGCTGCATTTTTTTCAGTTCTTCTTGTTTAGTGCTGTTTGACTAACTTAAGTCTTGAAGTTCTTGAGATATAACTTTAATTTCATTTCTCGGCTTCTTATTTTTATTCAGTGTGTTCTCAACTGTCTCTGTTGCTTTTTCTTTTGCTTTCATTAATAACTTTGTGCTGACACATATTTTCATTATTTCACACCTCCACCCACTGTCACATTTTGATCTTCCAGCGAATTTTTCATTTCCTCAAGCTGCTTTTTTTCTTCCTGAACAGACTCCAAGACTGAAGTCACTGCACTGATTTTGGCTACCATTTCCCTGCAGCCATTGCAAGTTTTTTTTTCAGGGGCTGAATTTTGGGGTCAACCTAGCTGTTTTCCATTAGTATTACTAACTTGATTGATCTTAAACTCTTGGTCTAAAAAAGACTCCAATGCCGGCCGAACCCTGTGCACATTCTTAACAGTTTATTATACTGTTGATATACAACCTTTGCTGCGTAAGGCAACCTACTTATGTCTGTTCCAGTTAGTTACCTAACCACTCTATGACAATTTTCTTCATCGTTGCCTGTGTCTGAGAAAATGTTATCAAATCAATAACAACTCTGTAGCAGAAACGATCAGTGCATTTGCTGGTGGGTACAATATAGTGTCTTTAGTTATACCTAGGGCAGATAAACTTTCTGACATAAAAGAAAAATCCAGTCCCAGGTCGAGAAAAGCATCCTTCTTGTTGGCAGGCAGAGTGTCGCACCATTTCCGAGATGACAAAACCAAATTGGTAAACCGAGACTTTGAGCCAGCCAGGTCTTGAACAGCAGGTATCACTTTTGGAATCCATTTGTCAAACTGAAAACTTTAAAAAAAAAAAAAATATAATACACAGAAAACAGAATGTGAAAACAGAATGTGAAAATGTAAATAGCACAGCCGTTCACAGAGGATATCAATAATATCATGTTTCTAAACAAATGGTAAAATTTAAACAAACTGGTTGATATGATTAATGAAAACAACTGCACGTCAATCATCAATATACTTTACTCCAGGTAGTCCACTACTGAGACCAGCGAATGACAAAATAATATACATAGACATACATTACAAATAAAACAATACACATAGACATACATTACAAATGTAGATGCTCCTACACATTTTTCACATACACAAATACAAATGCACAATGCATGCATACACATGTATGATGTAATATCACGGAGTGCAAACAACGGGGAGAATTATGATATGTTGGTGCACAGAGATGAGGATGTGGTGGTCGGGAGGGGCAGATACTTACCACAGCTAATGGTTTGTTTCCCACTTCCCTCAAATAGGATAGCTGAATCAGGAGCTTGTTGTTCACCGTTATGTCAGGTCAAAGTGCCACTGGCCATCCTTTTCCCGTGTGCAGCAAATTGGCCTTAAGGTTCTTATAGATCTCATCAACTGTGAATAATTGAAGCATAACCCGTCAATGTAGTCACCTAAATTTATGGCAGGATTAGTGTATGGCAGTCCCCAATATAACCTTCACAATACTGAGAGGAACTCAAAAGAAAAAGAAAAAAAAAGCAGGATCTCAGTTCAAGTCCAAACCCAACCTATTTTCCTGGGTGCCTGGATGGAAAGCCAAGCATGCAGTGTCCCCATTATACCTTTAATTGAGTTGAGAGAGCGCTAAAATAAAAAAAGAAAATGCCCATATCTAGATCTAGACATATACAGCAATTTCCCTCACATAAACACGGTCATCATAAACGGGCAAGTCCATCACAATGGAGAATCCATTGCCCAGTTCAGGAAAGAACCAGCCTTTAAATTGCAGAAACAGGTGTAAAAAAACACATATTTCCTATAATAGTTCACACTTCAAAACTAAATGTTGAGAAAGTTAGAGAAAATTGTTGACTGACCTATATTTTGCGGAATATTAGCTCTACTGTCATTCCTCCCCCCCCCCCCCCCCCATCATGTAAACTCAGCCTACTAGCGAGTAAATACTAAAATCAAGCCTACTAGCGAGTAGATACAAAAATCAAAGTCCCAACATAAAAACATCCATTTTTTGATATACCTGTATATGTTTCACTGATGAATAACAACGTATAAAAAATACAAGTCCCCATTAACTGGCCTTGTCCTACGACTCTGGGCCACCATGAAATTAGTATGGTTCTCCATAAAAAATAATGTAGAATTATGTTCTGTAGAAATATATGACTAAATAAAGGACTTAAACTGAAAGCATTAACACTATTCACTTACCTATGGGTGGTCCTGGGTCCATCAGTACAATTCTTGTCGATCAAAACACGCAATCACATAACCATCTGACAGATCGAGAAAATACAACAGCTGTCCGTCCCGACCTCACTGTTGCCCAGCACTACATTAAAATAAATCTCTTTGTTTTCCTCCTCGTAGAGGGATTTTACGCATTAGATTTGAACTCAGTGGCTTTTTTAAAAAAATCAAAAGAATTTCATTTCTTGTCATATATTTTTCGGAAGGAAATATAGAACAGAACTGCTTGTAAAATTCTTGTGCTTTTTAAACTGAACAAATTCACCCTCAAGAGTAGATTGTGCGATGTTCGAAAATATATCCAGATGAAGCTCATTCACAGGACATGAGATTTCAACCAATCAGAAGTCGACAAATATTTTGTGATCTTTCTGCAAGAAGAGAATGCGAGATGGGGTATATTTCAGTCGCTCGAGACGTAGATTTTTTCCCCACAATCTTTACGCACAGATGGTTTTTCACGCGCAATAAAAACATGATGATAAGTAATAAGTGCAATATAATTTGTAGCACATTAAAGATAAAAAAAACGGGCTTTCACGTGGTATAACATCAATTTTGTCCATACATAGAAAGCCATGTTACAAAGAGTGGAATTCTCCTCTTTTTCACACAAGGTGAGCCCAGTCACCAAGTGGCGGGCGGTTTACAGTACCTATTAATATTAACACATATGCCCACTGAATCAAAACAGCCAAATCCCCAAATGAACTGAGTTAACTTTGGTTAAAAATACCTCCATGTCTAATTCAGTTGTGCAGCGATTAGAAATTTTACATAGTTGGGAGTTCATAAAAATAAAATAAAGATTCAAAATTCATCAATCAACATTATTGTGTCTCCCTCTCCACAGCAGAATGACAGGATGATAAGTCCAGAGATATCCAATGATCAAAACATTCATTCCAACCTCAAGCATAACACAAATACACAGAATATTTTTACCTGAAAAGTTCCAAATGATGCAGAAATTTTACAGTCATCGCTGAGGGAATCCTCATCAATACTAATATTGTCATCTTGCTTAGCCCCTTTCTTTGGGAGACGTCCATTTTCAGTGCGAACTTTGCTGTCTCTGGTCTTGTTTGCAGACTTGTTCTTCACCCGCCCAATGGGAAAATACCTCTTGTCTCTCAGAGATACTAAGGCACCTTTGTCAGAAAATGAATCAAAATCTAGAAAACCTGATCCCGGAAAGTCTGAGATAAATGTTGTGGATGGGAAGTGCTGATGGTTACTGCTGAGAAGTGATGGATCCCTGTTTGATGATGAAACATTGCTGTCCTCAAGATTCCAGTCAATTGAACTGTCTTGTTCAAACTGAGATTCTGTTTCAATCTTTGTTATTTGTGCATGTTTCACACTAGACATTTGATACAGTCGTCCTGAGAATTGATTCAAACTAGACAAGGACTCAGCATCTAAATGCAGACCCGCTGAGGGTGGTGTAGAAGTGTCAGATATGCTCCTCTTGAAAGGCAGTCTTTTGGGTTCCTTTTTTATTGACTTGACTTCAAAATCAGTTGGAAGTTGTTCCATTAAAGTTAATTTCTTGTGGCTTTTTCGATAAACTTCTTTAAAGCTGAAGTCTTTTTGCACTGTTTCAAGAATGTTCTCATTTCTGACAATACGACTTGAGGAGCCTGATATTCCAGCTGGATGGTTCTGGTGAAAAGGGAAACTGGTGGCACCGCTGATGTCCAAAGATGTGTCCTGGTACTGCACTGTGCTGAACAGCTTGGCATTCATCGCCAAGCCAACACCGCCAGCCATATATTGGTGTGCATCGTGATCTGATTCGTCTCCATCATCGGAGAGACGAAATTCAATACTCGTGCTGTTGTCTCTCCAACTCATCACAGCACTGCAAGTCACATATAAAGCCATGATTTAAGGTTAAGTTATAGACTATTAGCTACCATCATGCAAAAGTTATGATGCATAACACAGCTACAACCCTTAGGCCTAAACTGGCACATTACTCAGTACAAACTGGCTGACTGGATTGACCACTCTTGAATAGTTCACAATACTTTTTCTATTGGGGCATGAACACCTGAAAACACCTTTTTAGCCCTGAATATGCCAGTAGGGGAATCTGGTCCAACACTCACCCAATATACTGGAAGCCTGAATTATTCTCTCAATAACAAAATAATAACAAAATAAGAAACAATATAATAACAAAGTAAAAGATTTTCAAGCCTACAAGCTTTCAACTAGACTGCCAACTGTGAAAGATGAATAATTGCCACTGGAGGAGCCCTGGTACTGACACTTTAGGGGGTAATCTGAAAATCTCATCTACAATTCTAAAAACTGACAAAGTTTGAATCATGGTTTACGTTATATAAATAAATACCTGGCCCACATTTTACATACACCTCCCCTGAAAACTGGTCTTACAAAACACCTACCAAACTCTGTTTACATCAGATATCTAGAAGTTTATGTCCATGAAAAGCTATCACAAAAATCTACTTCAGTACATTCTGTCAAATCTAATCTTTAAACATTTATCTCTATCATGACTTAATTCCTCAAGGCCAGAATCATTTCCTTAGTCTGGCCAGCATTTTTTCCTAGGAGAAAAAAAAAAAGCGGGGACAGCAACAAGAGGCTTAAGGGCCAAAACAGCTCTCACAAAATCATTCTGGTATATATCTTTGGCACAAACTGAGCTGCTAGCATTTATTTAGGTTTTAGCTAATTTTTGTTATTGTGCCAAAGACAATTACATTCAAATGGGAATCAACGCATGCTGCATCGTTTCAGCCTAATACCAGAAGAATGCTGTGACTGTAGTGAGAATGTTTTTCTGTAATGTTGCTAGTCTTCAATGCACTTTCTCAATGCACATACCTCTCTGGATTGATATCACTGCTGCTTTGAACATCAGGACTTCCACTGAAGGAGGCCTCTGGAAAAGTTAACATTTTCACAATGTCGCACTGAACAACAGACCTAATGAAGACAACAACACTGTATATGTTGTCACACTGAAAGATCCCAGCAAAGAATTAAAATGTGGACAAAGGAGTAATATTGTAATTATTTGTTATCACAAAACTTGTCTACATGTTGACCCACAATGGCAAGTACTGCAATGTAAATGCTGAAAACAAATTTCCTTTTTTCAAGCAAATTTTGTTAAAAAATATGATTATTAAAGTTCTAGGTGTCGTAAAACAGTTACAGGTAAAATTTTCCCAAAAGTATCTCAGACAAATCTTATATATTTGAAATCATTTATAATTCTTATCAAAATAACGAAGAAAAATCTATTTACTTAGCATAGTCTCTACAATTTACAAAACACACATTAACTAATGATCAAGTAGAGGTTAAATGTATAAAGAAAAATATCAGAAAATACTTTTTACCAAACTTGTGTCAACTTCCAAAGTTCAAGGGAAAGGACAATAGAGAAGATTTTACCTGGTACTCCAATGTAAGGACTGTCATATTCCATCCAAGCTGCATTGTAGCCAACAATGTTTGTGTGCTGCAGGTTGGCCAGAGCTTTCACTTCCCTCAACAACTGTAAATAACAAAGTCTTCTGCATTATCCACAGCATCAACTGCTTCACTGCCATACAATTTTGCAGTCCTGTGATAAACATTAACAATATGGTCACACCACAGCACCCCCTCCTCCCCGAGTCCAGCCTACTTGCACAAGCCAACAGGCACCAGTTTTATACTTTCCCACAAATGGTAAGAAGGATCGAATGTTATTCAATTTTACATGAAAGAAGTGGTCATACTCTGATTATCGGCTTGCAGCATTTGTCAAAGAATGTGCGTACTGGTGTGAAAATCTGAACTTTGGTCGGAACATCAGATCAAAGGGGAAGCACGGATGGTAGTCACAAGCTGGTTGTGGACATGCCATGCACATTTCTCTGCACATGCAAGACTAATTTTTAGATGTACCTCATACTACACACAGCAGTGAACCAGTTAATACAAACAAAAATACTAAACAAAGTAACATTACACTCTGTGACATTACCTTCTTCATACCATGTGAAAATTTCAAGTGATTACGATATCAAAGATACAAACAATCCTTCTCATGAAAAACAACACATTTTGTTCATGAATCACACATTTAATTCTTTGTCTAGCTTCATATGAAATAAGGGCAAATTCATTAGCAATGCTTGAAAAGCAGCTGTATACAACCATAAGACATTATCTTTCATACTTTTTCTGCTCATAATAATTATTTATCAAGTAATTTGTTCTATTAACTAAATTGTTACTTTTAACTACTCACATATAACAGGCTGTACACAAACTGGCAAAGACATGATGGCAGTTGACAGACTTACCTTTAACTCTAAAGCTGGATTCTTATGCTTGAAGCGGACTTTCTTCACAGCATACTCCCGACCATCTAGATAATTTCTCGCCTATGTGAAAAGAATTAATTATTAATTATAACATAATATGCATACTAGATCATGCTAAGGAACACAGATAAAATACAGCAAGGTTGAGTATTTCCAGATTTATAGTTAACTACTTCACATTAATTTCTCTGTAAAATCTGACTATGATTACCATTAACCATCAGAAGATTATGTACGACTACAAAGCATATAAGTAATACAGTGGTCTCCGCCTAAGAACCCGGTCATCGCGGGACAAAAAAAAAAAGCGGGCTCTTAGGCGGATGGGTTCTTAGGCGAATTGAAAAGTTACGCAACCCCTCTGACCATAGACTGTCTTCACAATAGGATCAGTTGATTGTTATCATTAGCAAAAGATTTATCTATGCGAATACGCACAGCCTTCTTCCCTTCTTCTTCTTCTTCTTCTTCTAGGCCATGTCCCTCCACTGCTGGAAGTAGCCCTCCGCCAGATCCCTCCATTGTTGT
>JBCAUA010000014.1:974332-990024 GCA_038406235.1 Peronia verruculata | reverse complement strand
ATTTAGCTAATCATAAACTACAACTGTGCTAATTTTCTTGCATATTCAATGAATAGAACACTGACAGTGATTTTTTTTAAAATGACCCTAAAACCCTGGACCTGGAGGGTTGTGCTTGAAATCGGGCCCTGGTCCCCAGTGAGTTAAGTCCACGTTTTTATGGGTACCTGGACGTAAAGCCAAGCATGCAGTGTCCCCAATATACTTTTGAGTTGAGAGGCCTTAAAAACTTTTAAAAAAAAAAAAAAAAAACATCCTATATCATATAGACAAAAATTTTCTTACATAAACACAATCCATACCACAACGGACAAGTCCATCACAATGGAGAATCCAATGTCCAGTTCAGGAAAGAACCGGCTTCCAAATAGCAGACAGAGGTGTAAAACAAAACAAATATTTCCTATGTGTTCATATTACAATAGTAAATGTTGAGAAAGTTGGGAAAAATAGCTGACTAACACCAATTTTGCGGAATATTAGATCTATTATCATTCTGTTCCCCCCATCATGTAAACTCGGCCAACTCATTATAGATTCAATATGGCGTCGCTCTAGTTATGGTGTGAATCGACATTATAACACACTATTTTAATCTCAACTGCTCGGAAACTAGCTTGCAAACACAAAAATGAAAGCCCCTACATAAAAACTGATCCATTTTCTGATGTACTTGTATATGTTTCACAGATGAATAGCAACGTATAAAAAATACAGGACCCCGTCAACTGGCCTAGTCCCATGACTTTAGGCCACGCTGAAACAGTGTGGTTCTCGAACACGGGACGATAAAAAAGAAAAAAAAAGAATTAAATTCCGTAGAAATATATGACTAAATAAATATCTTAAAATAAAAGCATTAACACTATTTACTTTCCTATGAGTGGTCCTGGGTCCATCAGTACAATTCTTGTCGGTCAAAATATGCGATCACACAACCATCTGAGTCAAATCGAGAAGTCAACAGCTGTTCGTGTCGGCCTCGCCGTGGCCCAGCACTGTATAGAAATACACGTCTTTGTTTTCCTCCTCGCGGAGGGATTTTAAGCGTTAGTTTCGAATACAGTGTTTTTTTCTTAAAAATTAAATGAATGACGTTTCTTGTCGTGTATTTTTCGGAAGAAAATATAGAATAAAACTGCTTTTGAAATTCGTTTACTTTTTAAACTGAAGAAATTCACCCTGAAGCATAAATCGTACAATGTTCGAAAATATATCCAGCTGTAGCTCATTCAAAGTAGATTATAATTCAACCAATCAGAGGTCGACAAATATTGTGTGATCTTTCCGCGAGAAGATAAAGTGGAGTGGGGTATGTGTCGGGTCGCTTGAAGCGGAAAATTTCCCCACATAATCTTTGCGCACGGACGGTCTTTCTCACGCAAATAAATACATGATGACAAGCAATAAGTGCAATCTAATTCGTATCTTATTAAAGTTTAAAAAACGGGCTTTCACATGGTATCAACATGAATATTTTCCACACAATGAAACCCGAGATACGATGAGTGGAACTCAGGGAAGTTTTTACACAAAGTGAGCTCAGTCACCTCTCGGCGGGCGGTTTACAGTACCTACTAATACATTTACTAAAAATTCATAAGTTATATGATGTAACATTTAGTCTGTATGAATTTAATTTTCACAATTAGTTTTTATTGGACTTGGCTTGGTATGAAGAGTTGTATAGTAAGTGTATATGTTTGTCATTGTGTATTTTTTTTTTTTTTTTCTTTTGAGGGTCAAAGTTTATATTTTCTTTGGTTTACTTGATCACATATGGCTTGCGGCATACATGAAATTTGTATCTGATGCACCACAGGGATTGGCTCCTTGAAAGTGGGGAGAGATGTTTTGAGGGAGCAGTAGGTCAGGCTGAGGGGATTCGAAAACAAAATTAACAAAGCTGTTGAGTGTTTAGGTGTTGATGTGGCTTACCATTGGCTCTACTGTCATTGTTCACAGGTTATTCAGAACACACAAGACCAGGCACGGTTTGTGGTAGAAGGAATGAAAGGTGAGTAATTTACATAGATTTTTATGAACCTGAACACAAGCTTATGGTAGAATGTCACTTAACAGATTTAGTCACCCTGACGTCTTCTCAGAAGCTATACATTTTTTTAGCGTTCACCTTGTTTTTCTCAGCTAATGTTTTTGTGTATCAGTCTTGGCCAGTACATCAGCTTGTTAATGTTCCCCGTTTTAATGTTTCTTTGCTGAGTTGACAAAAATATTGGATATCCAACAGATTGGATTCTCTAGTCATGTCACCTCACTCTTCTCTATTGTATGTCAGTCCCATTTCTGAAATAGATTTGTTTCAAGCAAGCGAACAGCTGGAAATCCCCCGTTTAATTATAGTAGGCTAAGGGGTACAAACACTGAAAACTGTTCACAGTGACATAGTTAAACACATAAAAATGCACAGGATCAGTGACAACTGTTCACATATCTGTGATGAAGCAGCAACAAATACCAATGAGTGTTCTATTTTTAGCAACGGGGTACAAACACTCCACCCGGGATTTCCGTTTTTTTGCTTAGTCAAAGATGAACTACTCTCATTGTAAAATCTGGAATATCCCTATGGCTGTAAAATGGGCTGATGAAAGATACATATTTGTATAAAGAATGTGGGTATTTACAAATAACTTGACCTCATGATATATATATATATATACAGGCTTGAATCATCTCAACGAATATTAATGAAATGTAGCATTATTGTTCAGAAAAAAAAACTCCACCAAACTCTTAAAGTTAAAGCATTTTGAATCGGTTGAGCCATACAAAAAAGATTTCAAAGTTTTACCTGTGTAACACTCAATCTATGTGCAAGAGAAGTCAGATTGTTAGAATATGGTCTGTTATGAAGGTAGATATAGTGCCATCTTTAGACGTGCAGAATTGAGTGTTTTTTTCGTGACTTGACTATTAACTGTAACTATACAAATCTTTCATTAAATCAGCATATATTGCAGTCAGTGTGAGAGCAGATGCATTGAGAAAATGAATACACAAATTTATCATTTTAGGAGAAAAATAGTTTATATTTTGTAATGCACATATCATGATGTAGGGCATATACATTGAACTCTATTTTTGTTTCCTCCACAGATGAGAGCGGTGATAAGTACAGAATTTTGTTGAAGAATGTTGGCGATCGTTGATCAAATTTCTTTTCCTGCCAGTCATTGATTATGTTCATTCATTCATCTGAATGTGCCATTGTATGCTTGTGGGTGGGTCTGTGTGTGCGCTTGTGTTCATGAGATTGTGAGGGGCAACAGAGGAAATAATACCAGCTGGGAAATAGGTATGGGGCGAGTTGGAAAGATGAGGAACAGAGAGTATGTGGTTATGGTCATTCCGCAGTGACCCATATCATTTTGAACTGTTTTGATAAATTGGAGAGTGTAAAGGAGGTTTACAGGATACATAATGTTTATGTAGCTGATAGCACTGGGCATTAAATCTTTATGTCACTGTTATTACAGTTTTGCTAATTTTTGAGAAATTCAAAATTTTTGTCACTTTTAGAAATGTCTTTTCAAATTTGAACCTTGAGGATTTCTGTGGGTTTTATCATGAAGTTCATTGTTGTTTAGTTACTGTGTTCAGATCTCATTGGCGTGTAAAGATTAGAATTGTCTTTCTTTTAATTTGAAAAATACTCAAAAACTTTCAGTCATTAGCATATGTACGGCTGAAATAATTTCAGTCATCCCTAATTTAAAATACATGGAAATAGTGACAGTCAAATAAGGTTTCTTGCCTTGTGATGATCATGAGCAACATGATAACTTAGAACTTGAAAAGCAAATTTTTCAAAAGACGACTTCAGTCAGTTGCAGAATGACCTTGACATTATGAGGAGTGGACATGCAAACAGTACTTGGTGATCACTAGAGTTTTGACAAAAACTTGAGTTCTTCCTGCTTCTATATGTATATCTTCTTTGCTCTGGTACTGGTGAAACTGGATCGTGGATGTGCTTTTATTTTATTTTTTTTTGGATAATTTTAGTTCTTTGTTCCAGACCAGTGATGGAATAGGCAGCAGGTGGGTAGCCTTGCAAATATGGCAGGGTATATAATATAGACATAGAAAATAGAAAAAAAAATAAAAAAATTGTATACCACATCGACACAGTCATACCACAATTTCCCAAGTCATTTGTCATAGGGTTTGAGTGAATAACATCTCCTTGTGATGCATGAGGACAGTACTTTGCTCATAAAAGAAATCTGCATCTCCAATAGGAAATAGGCAAAAGTTAGATTTTTTTTTTTTTTTTAACTTCGCAAAAATCACATCATCATCTCAGGCGGTATGAGCTTTTTGAGTTGTCTCAAACCACCGAAACTGACTAGAATACCAGGATGTCAAATTTCCTACTTTAGTAATATTTTCTACTTTTAGCCAGTGTCAGTAATTCCCCTGTTGGCCCCAAATCGGGTATTATTTGCCATTAACATATTTCAGTTTTATGTATTGCTAAAGAATATACCAGGAAATTTTCCTACTTTTTCATGTAGACAGATTGAAATCCCTGAGAATAACTGTGTTATGACTGTGAAGATTTGTATCTCCAATCCTCTTTGTGTAACTGGTGAAGACTTTCTTTGCCAAGATATAAATGGACATTACTATGTACGAATGTTTGATAAACCTGCAACATAAGACTATTGTATATTGATCATCACATCCTCCATCAATGGCTAAATCATATGCATCAAGTTGTTAAGCCATTTTCATTCATAACTGCCGCTTTTGTTATGTCGTTATTTGTTGTTGTTTTTTTGTTTTTTTTGTAAATCGGTCCATGGTGTAAGATATAAACATCTTTGAGACTTGAGTAAACCGACCCACAATTGTCAGTGTCATTATAGTTCATGACTGCCACAGTTGTTATGTCCTGGATTGAAGGAAACATATGGTTTGTATCATATTGTCATCCGTGGTCATTTGCTTGACATTGGATTCAGCCAAAGACATCAGTTGTCATTTGCTTGTCATAAGATTCATCTGATATTGCCATCATCATCATGTACTTATCATAAGAATCATATCTCATTGTCATCATTTGTCATATGCTTGTCATGTATTCATCTCATGTAGTCAACTGCCATCATTACTTGTTATAGGATTCATCTCTCATTCAAATTGTCATTATTTGCAATATGCTTGTGATAGCGTCATTCATATTGTTACCTGCCATCATTGCACGTCATAGGATTCATCGCTCATTGTTATCATTTGTCATATGCTTGTCATAGGTTTGCCTCATATTGTCATCTGCCATCATTGCATGTCATAGGATTCATCTCTCATTGTCATCATTTGTCATATTCTTGTCATAGGTTCGCCTCATATTGTCATCTGCCATTATTGCTTGTCATGGGATTCATCTCTCATTGTCATCGTTTGTCATATGCTTGTCATAGGATCGCCTTATATTGTCATCTGCCATCATTGCTTGTCATGGGATTCATCTCTCATTGTCATCATTTGTCATATGCTAGTCATAGGTTCGCCTCATATTGTCATCTGCCATCATTTCTTGTCAGAGGATTCATCCCTCATTATGAGATGTCATGTGGTTGTCATAGGCTCATCTCATATTGTCAACTGCCATTGTTGCATGTCATAGAATTCATTTCTCATTGTCATCATTGGTCATCTGGTTGTCATAGCTTTATCTCACATTGTCATCTGCCATCATTACTTGTCATAGGATTCACATTTTATTGTCAAATGCTCATGAGTTGCCTTTTTCAATTTATAGGGCACAGGACAGCACTTGAAACAAACTTTCCATTTCCTTCCAAGAATAGCAGCTTCATTTGACATCATGGCATATTCACTTCTTCCAGTATATCTATAGGCAACCACTTAGCCTCTCACTTGGTAAATTCCATCCTAAAGTTTGCCTGGTATCACAGTGTCTCCTGTTTATCCCTACCATAAAAATATTACAGGTATCATCCCTCACAACCCACAAGGCACTTAGAAGGCATTTTCTTTTCTTTGTTTCATCCCACTGTCCTTCTGTAATTTCATTCATTAAGTAATTTGAAGCAGGGAACATTTGCATCACTATAATGCATAATGACATTAGTTTGAAGTACACTGTTCTCAGATCTGACAGTGGAGGTCTCTGGTTTTTTTAATTGTG
Organism: Peronia verruculata; assembly: GCA_038406235.1. NCBI lineage: Eukaryota > Metazoa > Mollusca > Gastropoda > Systellommatophora > Onchidiidae > Peronia > Peronia verruculata. The sequence goes on along the minus strand of JBCAUA010000014.1, from coordinate 983,843 downwards.
CTGTACATGTACTTATACTACATGTACATACATGTAGTCCTCAAGATAACTGAAGAGGTATTGCAGTGTTCATCTTAGATGTGGACTGTTGTTTGCTCTGTTGGAAAGAGATTTCTGACATGTTTTACACAGCAAGCAGTAATTGCGGTGATGTCATTCACCCTGCAGAATTAGCTGTGAAACAAATGGAAAATTTGGGATGACTGCAATATTTCAGTCTCTTTGAAACCTCACCTATAAATCTTGAGTCTATTCTGTCTCATTCAGTTAAAGAAAAGAAAAAGAGAAGAAAAATAGAAGAAGAAGAAAAAATGAAACAAAATGATTGTCTAAACGTGCAGGACACGGTGCGATGCAGAGGTACTGACATAGTGTTCCCATTTGTTCTACCTATCATATCATCATGTCTGATAGCTACGTGTTGGATCATGTAGTTGACCATTCCTTCTCAGATCTTTGCTAAGGAGAGTTTGATGAATACTGCTTTATGATGTACCAGTTTGATGCTGAAAAGGAAGTGGGTTTTTGTTGAAACAGGCCATCAGTACTGTTACAGTTACATTCTGCAATGTAGAAAAGTTAGATGAGCCAAGTTGAATGCTCATCTCAGAGTACTTTGATTATTGTGGGTTGGTTTACTGTCTCACTAGAGGAGGTAAAGATATGTCCAGTATCTCAGCTTTTAGTAAATCAGTTACTTGGATTCACATTACAATAACATGTATACAATGTCCATAGTTACTTGGATTCACATTACAATAACATGTATACAATGTCCATTATGGAGCCATCCTGTTTTACCCAATTTGCCTACATTAATTTTTTTTTGTGCAATGTTGAAATGATTGCTTTGTTTTCTTATTCAGCATGTTTTGTTTGTGCATTACCACTTAGACGATGTATTGGATCCAGGGTAGATCTGTGTTTGTAAACAGCTGACAGACATATTGACACTATTACAAGGTCACCAAACATTCTCCCTTTAGTGCTGAAATAAATCTCTTTGATAAATTGCTGTAGTAAAAGTGTTTGTATTGCTTGACCGCAGTGGTTTCTCATCAGTGCCTTGAATTATGATATTATTATTTACAATTCATCTTTGCCCTGCGATAATGGCAGACTTCATTTTTCAGCACTTCTGAGGATTTAAAAACAAAAAACAAAAAAAAAACAACAGTATGTAGCCTGTCATTTGATGAAGTGCACTGGTGTGATTCTGTCAAATCAATAAATGCCAGCTATAGCATTCATGCCCAGATCCCAAGCAGCATGAGATATCAGTTGCATTTGACATAAGGTTACCATTACTCTAGAGTAGTGATGATATCCTGACAGCAAGAGATGCACTGCATGTCCTGCAGCTGCCAGCCATGGTCTGCTGTAGTACAACAAGGATGTCAAATTTTCTACTTTAGGTAAGAAAATAAACTTTTCACCAGACGAGATAACCGCCAACAGGAGGTTGACAGATGTTTTTAGACCGTAACCATCCTCAGGCATCAATTTCTTCGCTGGCCACAGATATCAGACTTTTCTACAATGAAAATACTTTTATTTTGACATCTCATTGCATGGATTTGGCATAGACTAGAGAGTGAACTGTTTCATGCATTTTCATTTAAACATATTGGCAAAGAATAGTATGAGAATGTTCTGTTCATCCAGTAGCAGGCATTATGGATCTTTGGTGGTAGGTCCCTCACCGTGCAATCTTTGGAATCAAAGAGTGCACTCATAATTATTTAAAAATTTAAACAATTATTCCTCATATGATGTCATTTTTTTTTTTTTTTTGTTACTTTTGCATAATTTTGTTTGTATAGCAGATGCCATATATATCATGAAATAGACTCCAGTAATAGAGAATGTCATGTATATATATCACATATGGCTAAAGTATTCAGCTTGGCTTTCTTATGGCAGTGATAACACAGTGGCAAGCAAATGCTCAACAATGTAAGACTTTATTGTATAGGATCGTATAGGAGGGTGACATGGTTTTTGTGGTAGAATATCTAGAGCTCTAGAAGGATACAGTAGGAGATATCAGAATTTGGATACATCTTACTTCCGCAAGTTTCAGGGTAAAAGGTGACAGTTGCCTGTTGATTCATTTCTGTATTCCATCTGATGAGATGTGTTGATCCATGCCTTTGTTATTCAGTTCAGCATCTCGTTCCTTGAGGATCACTTTTCAAAGCAGGGATGGCCCTTATTGTATCTTATTTTTATCTGTTACTTCAAAGGCTGTTGACACCATGACATTTCAAAGGGACTCAAAAAGCAGTCCCATTCACAGATCTTTTGTCATAGTTTCTGTTTCTCTCTCAGAATGTCACCATATTTATAGAAAACAGATCAAGTCAAAATGGTACACTGACATAATGAGCAAAGACTTGTGAAGGGAAATCATCAGGACTAGTGAGACACACCCACTATGTTGCACATATGAAAGAAGAAGATAAAACATATATGTATGAGCTCTGAGATAGCTGTGTACAGGGGCTGAAAAGCTATAGAAAGATTTAATTGAATGATTGAGCTTGTAAGCACAGCCAGCTGAAAGTATTCAAAGGGCAGCAAGCACATCGTCTTGTATATTTCATAGAATTCCTCATTCATCATTCATCCAGCATTCAGTAGTCAGAAAACTGTTTATCAAACTCATTGTCAAACTCATGGGAATGTCTGGAATTACATTCTTTTCACTCTACTTTGATGAATTCACAAAGTGACAGGTTTCCCCAGTTTGCCCTTCATGTTTTGTAAAGTCCATTTTGTCCAGACATGATATAGTACCACAAGAGTTCTGATGTGGCATTTCATGGATATTGTTGCAGACACCCTTACTGACATCAGTTAACTTGTCAGTGTTCAGCTGGCCACAGATTTTGAATATCACTGATAATTCAGCAGTTCATTCTAATACAACATCGAGTTGAGTTTTCCTTCAGTATTCTGATTAGGATCAAAACATCAACCAGAATAGATTTATTCTCAGTGTCAAATCACCTGAAGTGTACATGCATTAATACAAACTGGTGCAAAAGTAGGCTGACAGTTGCTTTTAAAACATTTCAGTCATTGACAACTGTTCAGTCGAATGAATGGATAACAGTGAACAACATGGTTCATCGATTATGCGACTGAGTAGTTCTCATCATTTTAAATGTTTTAATGGCAACTCATCGCCCCATAATAGATTTATTTCAACTAAGCAAATGGCTGGAAATCCTCATCTAATTTTAGCAGGGGGGTACAAACACCGCACCCAGGATTTCCAGGTTTTTGCTTAGTTGGATATGAACTATTGTCCTTTCGACAACAGTTTTATGTTGTAGTTAGGACAGTACAATTCCGGGGCGACAATGTCAACCTACTTTTGCACCATCTTGTATATTCTACATCCTTGATGACAGCATATTATGCGTTGAGAATAAGAAAAAAGTGTCCATCATTGTTCAAAACAGAAATCCTTTCTATTTGTTTCGTGGAAGGCTGTTTCATGAGGAGACAGAAGAAAAATTTGAAAAAAAATACAGCACCGATTTTAAATTAAACTCGCAGTTTTTTTTTTTCCGACAACTCTCTTAAGTAACATAGTTCTTGAAGATCAAATTGGGCTATTATTTCCCCACTTGAGAAACCAGGATATATAAATTGGTTGGACGATGAATGATTGTCAAAACTCTATAATGCATTGAGCTGTAATAGTCAGTCTCCCGTGCAACAGTCTGGCTTTGCTGGCAGTCCCTCACGTGTGGCTGTGGGGATATGAGTCTCATATGTGGCAATGCAGTGATCAGCAGTCCCCCATGTGGCTGTGGGGATATGATCAGAAGCCCCCTGTGTGGCTGTGGGGATATGATCAACAGTCCCCCATGTGGCTGTGGGGATATGATCAGAAGCCCCCCATGTGGCTGTGAGGATATGATCAGAAGCCCCCCATGTGGCTGTGGGGATATGATCAGAAGCCCCCTGTGTGGCTGTGGGGATATGATCAGAAGCCCCCCGTGTGGCTGTGGGGATATGATCAGAAGCCCCCTGTGTGGCTGTGGGGATATGATCAGCAATCCCCCATGTGGCTGTGGGGATATGATCAGCAATCCCCCATATGGCTGTGGGGATATGATCAGCAGTCCCCCATGTGGCTGTGGGATATGACTGACCATCTCCCATTTGAAAGTTGGATTTGACTAGTACTCTCATATGTGGCAGTGGGATGACTGGCAGCCTCCCCATATTGGAGTGAGATTTTGTAGGAGTTTCCCATCTGGCAGTAATACTTTTCCATTAGCTGTCATGGGCAGCCTGTCAAATGACACTGGAATGTGGGCAGTGGTTTTCCTTGTATTATGTAATGGTGAGAGCTGAGATCGGGTAAATCATGCAAGAATGTTTGGTGTCCTTGTTCCTGTTGGACATTCTTTCAAACTGAACTAGACAGGAACAGAATTGGTAACCGGCTGACAACATTGGTATTATTATGTGAGTTTATTCATTACTATTATTTTTTTTATATACACATATGTTGTCTCCTGTACGCCATCATGGATTTTTTATTAGTATTATTTTTTTTTTTTTTTTTTAATCTTATGTGGTGTATTCATATTATGAATTTATTTTTGTCTGTGATTTTATCCATGATTATTTTGATACATTTGTTTGTGAGTGCATGTTATTGTCAAACATTTATGTACTCGGAACATTCAATGCAATGTTTTACGACAGCGTGAGTCGTTTTATGCAGCAGCCTGTCCTAGGAGATTGTATTTTAATTGACCTGTTTTGCCTTTTGTTAGAACTTTTTGCGTGCTGACCTTAGAAACAAACAAACAAGCAAACAAACACAAATGAGATGCAACATAATGAAATCAGGCGCTCGTCAAATTTGAGCTTATGGGGTTATTAGTATCACTGCTCAGGCAGGTTATTCATTTCCCTTTCTGTGTGTGAAAAAATGTTTTCTTCACCTTAAGTAGAAGTTGAGATATTAGCAATCAAAGACGGTTTGGGTGACCTGTTGCTGCATCTAAAGTTAGTGAGAAAATGGCGGATGATTTTTGTTAATCCTTAACAATCCTTCTTCGGCCATGCCACTAAATTACAAATTTTGGGCTTTTACTCAATCTATTTCAGTAAATTAAACTCTGAAATGCATTTTTAGATTGATATCGAAGGGTTCTGTGAAGAAAAGAAAAATATGTTTAAAATTAATTCACTGTTGAAAAACACATGATTTCTCTGGTTGGTTCAGTTTAAGCGCCTGATTTTATCGTGTCGCATCTCAAATAGTTTTTGACAGAGTAGATCCATTTCGAGCCTTTCATAGATTGATACTGTCACCATCTCTACTAAATATAATTTTTTTCAGTTCGTAGACTCAATAGGAATTGTTCACCTATCTCCACCCAACTCAGATTTTTGTTGTTGTTTTTTTGTTTGTTTGTATGAATCTGCATTTGTACAGATTTGAATCAGGCAGTTGACCATTTGTGTTCGGCTCAGTTTGATCAGTCAGTTTCAGTCCTCGTTCGGCTCCACAGAGATTTTCCTCAGTTTCACTATGTTTCACTAGCTAGCCAGCTGTAAGGTCATTGGGAGACAGATGCACAACCTGAGCCAATGAGGATTGTTTTCAGCAAGGGTTACTATTTGCCCCGGCCAGGCATTAGGGACGTTGAACAAGGATTGTAATGAAGGAAATCACTTTTGTACTCTTTGAAACATCAGGGATGTCAAATGTCCTACTTTAGTAGGATTTTCTACTTTTTGGCTGTCAATAATTTCTCTTTTGGCCCCAGATTTGGTATTATTTACCATTAACAGACTTCAGTTTTATGTGCTGCCAGGAATTTTTCCTACTTTTTCATGTAGACAGGTTGACATTCCTGAAACATATATCACGAAAATGAGACGGGGCATGATAAAATGAGGCTCTCATCAGATTTTGAGCATATGGAGTCATTCGTATTCCTTGGAAGATTATTCAGTTCCCTTAATGTTTGTGATAAATTTTTGTTCTGCCTTTAGTAGAAGTGGAGATATTACCAAGAAAGACAATGGGGGTGACCTGTTAGTGCAGCTGAATTTAGTGAGAAAATAGCCAATCACTTTTGTTAATCCTTTATTTTTATTGGGCCATGCCACTGAATTACAATTTTGCATCATTTACTCAATCTATTTTGGCAAATTTAACTCTGAAATACCTTTTCAGATTGATATAGAAGGGGAGTGTGAAGAAAAAAATACGTTAGAAATTCACTCTGTTGAAAAACATGTAAATTCTCCGATCGCCTCAGTTTGACGAGCACCTGATTTCATCGTATTGCATCTCAAGTATTCTGAAAAATTAATGACATAAGGAGCATGATTTGTATGTATCTTAATGATTTCATCAAATTATTTCTGTGGCCAATCGTTCAAACAGCAAGAAGAAGAGAGGATTACATGTATTCCATTATATACACTGTTTGTTCGATACCCTGTGTCTGGCAAAGAGAAGTATTAGGACTGGTACAAAACAACCCACTCTCAGCAGAAAAAGGGGGTTGCTGGGTTGGAAATTTTTTTTTAAAAAGCTGAAGAAAACAAATTGATACATGAAAGAAACACCCAGTCAGTTTAACACACTAACATTGCTACTTGCGAGGATGTGAAACTTCCTACTTTAGTGAATTAGTGAATGATCAGACTTTTTGGTGGATGTGGGCTCATCATTTATACTCAGTTCTTCTTCTTTTTTATTCCTCTTTGATGCATAACTTCCTCAAACATCAGAGGGAGAAACAGAGGGTTAATTTTAAATGTTTTTTAAACGTATAGACATCCCTGCCCTGTCCATAATCTGAGAGCACTGTGTATTGTTTGCTCAGGCCAGCACACCATGGTATTTGTACTGATGTTCATGTAACAGGCTTTGTTGGTTGATTCCTGCCGGGGAGAAAAGAGTCTTACATTTGAGCAGTTTCACAAGGGACGGAGATGTTTTACTGTAGCAAGCCTTGGACATTGAGTTGAGTCTTAATCAAGACCTCACTGTGCTCTTGCAGTTGAAGAGGTTTTGCCTTTTCTTTTTTTAATTGTGTCAGAAATGTATGTTGATTTAGGCTGTAACCAAAATGAAAAAGAACAAAAAAAAAAATTAAAAGGAAATCATCAGTGTGACATTTTGTTGTATTTCAAGTCTTCTTATTGCACTGTTTGCACTCATAGCTTAAATATTTTACACAAAGGAATCATGAGAACACACACAGACAATGATTTTTTGCAATTTTTCTTACAAGATTTTATCACCTTGCCATTTGTGGATATAGCTAAAATATATAATTTCATTTGGTCATGCTTATGCTAAATATTCAAAGCAGGACACAAGAAGACTTATTCTCTCAATGTGTATCACTATGTGATTAGGTTTCCTGACAAAATATGTGTTTCAGTTGCAACATAATTGAACTAAATGAAAAAAAAAAGCATTTTTTTTCTGAACTTGATACCATCCTTTGAAAAAAGAAAAATTAATTTTTAATTTCAGCGCATGTTGTTTGTTCAAAGACAAAGATATGTATTGAATGTATGAAGTTTTGTTCTTGGTACTGTCTTAGCCATTATTGTGATGTTCGTTGTTCCATTGGAGAGACCAAAATGTCATTTTGACTGATATGCTGTTCAAGACGGGCCTTTGGTTTTATGATACCTTTGTGATCAGTATGAATTTCCATGTGACCTCACCACAAGCTATAATGGCTATTCTATCCACCCATTAGATAGAAGTACATTTTTTCTTTTTTATTTCGACACCATCTTCTGTAGTTTTGAACTGAAGTTTGAAGAAGGAGGATCTAAAGATAAATCAAGCACAGTTACATGAATTGACATTCTATTGCAATTTAAATAAGATTGTGAGCCAGAGTACAAGCAGTAATAGGTGATGTATCAACACAGTTGGCAATGTGCTCTTCTTTTGATGGATAGGCCCTCCAGTACCTGTGGTCACCCTTAAAAAAAAAAAAAAAAAGAAATCATTATCTCTACTCTGCAACAATAATACATCTTTAATGTTAATGTGCATCTGTAATAACTACCTATATAGAATGTTGTGCTCCAATACTAAGTAATAGAAGAAGGAAAGGGTTGGTCATTTAGGTATCCAAATAAAGGTTTAATAAGGCTCTAATTAGCCCAGATTCAAAACTTTCCCCTCAGTAAAGCTCAGAATATCCACGATTGTCCTTGCATTGCAATGTTGCTGCCACATGAAATTATCTTCAGTCTTGAAGTGCATTGTACATGAGATATTTGAGGACTCTGTATTGAATACTTTTACATGCTCTGGTACAAAGTTTCCCATAGAAAAGTTCAAGTATTTTTGGCGATCCTTTACATTTCTGTTTATTACAAAATTGTCTTCACTCTTGAACTACTTTGGACATAAATGATGTTTAGGTGCTTATGTTTCATTCACCAGTTGTACTCTTTCAGTCACTTTAGAAGTGTTTTTTGTCAGAACTACAGTTAACTGTTTTGGGTGATCAAGTGCAAAGCTTTCCATATGTCTTGCGACCACGGCAAATGAGTCGGAGGTCGCAGCGGGCAATGAAGACATGCTGACGTTTTAAACTACTTTCCAACTAAGATACTATTTTTGGGGGGTGTTTTCACAAAATGACAATTTATTTGTATTTATTCTGAAAAAAAGAAACTGTTGATGAGCCCACTAACCCAGCACCATATTATAATAACATTTAATGTGATACAGGTCCCACAGGGTAACAATGAAACCCAAAGTACGATGTAATTTCATGTATTTTCGGGATGATAACATAGTCAGAAAATCATGAAAAACGGTAAAATACAACTGTGACTTGAACTCACCTGGCGCGACTTGCAACTCATTTGCCCTGGGCACAAGACATGTATATAGAAATGTCCAAACCAAGTTATGCAGCACTTGATACCATTATCATTTGTACATTGTGTATATTTTTGGTCTTTTTTTTTTGTTCGTCTACAAAGCTGCTATGTAAAAATGGTACTATCATTGTATTTGTTTGTTTTTGGCAACATTTCATCATGCTTATCATGAAGCAGGGATTTTGCTGGCAGCGCGATGCAAAATAAAATGGAAGAGGATAGGTGGACCCCGGCGGCCTACTCAGTATACCAAATAAATTACAAATAATAGCCTAGAACAACCCCGCTGGCTTAACCCTCTGGGATCCTCGATGAGCGCAAGTCCACCCTAACGCTAACATGTAGCGGGTGACGGTCCTCCCTAATGCTAACATGTATGAGACCCTTGAGAAGCACAAGTCCACCCTAACGCTAACATGTAGGCCCGACGAGTGGGTGACGGTCCTCCGTAACACTAACATGTGTGAGACCCTTGACCAGCTCAAGTCCACTCGAATGCTGTCGAGGGTCCCAGCAGGTTAAGCCAAGGGGGTTGTTCCAGGCTATTATTTGTAATTTATTTGGTATACTGAATAGGGCGCTGGGGTCCACCTATCCA
>JBCAUA010000014.1:953908-974232 GCA_038406235.1 Peronia verruculata | reverse complement strand
TATATATAATTCGTTATCTTTTTATAACTCATAAAACATGTTATTCATTATTACCGTGTTAATGTACTCACCGTGTTGGGCACAATGTGCCGTTGTCGTGCTGATGTGCCGTTAAACCCCAACTCAACTCAACTATACACCATGTCTGGGCAGAAAAGAAAATGCCTGTCACTGCAGACGAAAGTCAGGATTATCGAGGAGGTCAAGAAGAAGATGAAGACTAAAATTGAGATGTGCCGTGAATATGGCATACCAAACAGCAGCCTTTCAACAATTTTGAAGATTGAAACGTCTATCATGAAGTCAGTCTCTTCAAACCAATTCATGCTGGAGAGAAAGAGACAGCGCACTACGTAACAGGAAGATTTGGATGAGGCCCTCTATGCATGGTTTGCCCAAGCTCGAGCTATGAATGTTCCACTATCACTAGTACCAGGCGCTCTTATGATCAAGAAGGGTGAGGAAATTGCGAACAGCCGTGGTGTACGAAGACTACAAAATAAGCTCAGGTTGGCTTGACCGCTTCAAGACAAGAAGGAGGCATTGCTATGAGGACTGTGCAGCGAAGCCCGATCAGTACATATGCAAATGATATGCAAAACGATGAAATCAGGCTCTTGTCAAATTTTGAACATATGGAGTTATTGGTATCACTGTAAAGATATTCATTTCCCTTTCCGTGTGTGAAAAAATGATTGTTTTACCTTTGGTAGAAATTAAGATAATGGCAATAGACAAAGGGGGTGACCTGTTGCAGCATCTGACTTTAATGAGAAAATGGCCGATCACTTTCTGTTTCAGCAAAATGAACAGTGAAATGCATTTTTTGATTGATGTAGAAGTGCTTGGTGAAGAAAAAAAATGCATTTAAAATTCATTCACTGTTGAAAACACATGACTTCTTCCGTCGGCTCAGTTTGACGAGTGCCTGATTTCATCATGCTGCGTCTCAAATTGTTTCTGACTGGAGAGAAAAAGAACTGCAGGACATCCTTCATCATTTCACTGCTTGTGACATTTTTAATGCTGACGAAACTGGACTATTCTTTAAGTGTCTGCCCAACAAGACGCAAGCCCTGAAAGGGAAAGGGGAAATATGCACTGGCGGCATGATCGCAAAAGATCAGTTAACCCTTCTCGTCACTGCAAATATGGATGGAATTGACAAACTCCCTCTACTGGCAGTTGGAAAATCGGAAAAATCTGGGTGCTTCAAAAATGTCAACGACCTGGCGGCGACTTACAAACACAATAAAGAAGCCTGGATGATTTCTACCATTTCACAGAATCAGTGATATGGCTAGATCGTGGCAGGAGAGTACAAGACATATATAGAACGTAACGTAGATCGCCAGTTTCAGCAGGAGGACAGAAAGGTGGCCCTGATTGTGGACAATTGTACTGACCATCCTGAAGTCGATAACCTCAAGGCCATGACTGTTCACAGATTCCCCCCCAACAAAACAAGTGTTCTTCAACACTGTGACCAGGGTGTACTGTTATTCAGTCTTTCAAGAAACTTTACAGGAAACTTGTCCTTCACAAGGTACTTGCGCACCTGAACACTGGGAATACAATCAAAGAATTCCAGCTCATCATCTTGGATGCTCTCTATGTGTCCAGGACAGCCTGGAATGAAGTCTTGCCAGCAACCATTGCCAACTGTTTTTGTCATTGCCGGTTTTACTCATCAAGACCCAGAAGAAGAAGTAGGCGAGTTCGAGACACACGCTACCAATGATGGCAAAGTTGAAAACTTGTTCAGGAGATTACAGGGCCTCATTCCTGTTGACGCCACTGCCAAGGCATTCACATCTGTGGACGAGAATTTACGGACCACCGAAGAACTCGACTCAAGAAATTCTAAACGGGTTACATTCCGCCTCCACAGGTGCCCACACTGACAACAAAGAGGGACCAGGTCAAGACCCAAACTTTACCTCTCCAACTGTCAGTGTTGCTGGACAAGCTGCGCAGACATTAAAACATCTCTTAATGGCTCAGGATGCCAGGAGACTGCCTTATTTTGACATGATGGAGGAAGTGGAGCCACATATTCTGGATATCAGAACCAAGCCAAGACACAGAAAAAAATTAGTGACTTTTTTTCAGTGAAGTTTAAGCCTCTTATGATTATGATTAAGAAAGAGAGATGAGAGAGAGAGAGCAAAGAGAGCAGAAAGAGATCAGAGAGTGAAAGGCCAGAGAGAGGGAGAAGCCAGAGAGGTTGAGAAGAGAAAGGCCAGACAGAGAAAGAGAAGAGAGGGACAGACTTTGAAATAACAGTTTCATTTTATTGATTTTCATTGGATAAATTTCACTATCGTAATTACTAGGACATATCTGTGTGTGTGTTTGCATCTCTGTTTTCTTTGTTTACATCAAAAGACCTCTTTAACTTCAGGTTATACATGTAATTCTGGTCTGACCTGTACAGTTATTGCTTGCATCATTTTTGTGAGAATAAATTTTTAATACATGTACATTTATACATGTATTTACTTCTGTGAAATTTGTTTAAGTTGTGAGTTTGTTTGAATGAAACAAATTGAAAAATGCATGCACAAGCTTTGTAAGGGGATGCTTATCACAGGAAATAATAAATAGTAATGATGAGTCAATGTTTGGGTTGCCCCCTTTGTTTTATGGTCTCTGTTGGATATTAAGAAATTCTGATATAAAAAGAAATAATAATCCTGGTCCCTTGGATTTCTTATATTCGAGAAAAAAACTAAAAAGTAAAAATACCATCCCTTGACCCCCAAGAGGGGAAATTGGCTTGGCCATTTCAGACCACGTCACCGCAGTGCAGCGCCACTGTACTTCCCCCGATATGCATATATATATATACATCAGGTACCTGTTTTACAGATGGGTGGGCTGGGGAAAATTGTTAAGTGTGGTGAGAGTATAAATAAAGGCTGTGCACATTGTATACATTAAGGTTTGTCCTTCCTTCCTGAGCCATGCAATAAAATACAAGTGTACTATCTGTCAATATTAACTGTGTCTATTCTTTGCATAAACTAAGATTGTATCAACATTCACAGACTATTTGCTGCATTTTTAGATTGTTCTGTTTTCAGTCGTTTTTTGTATTGCTGTCTTTCCCAGCAATCAAGAGATGTAATAAAATATGATATCTGAAAATGATTTAACAACTTTTAAGAGCTTCACTTCATTTTCTTTTACTTTCAGATTTGCATTGACATCAAATTTTCATTTCACATGGTATTACATCGAATATGCAACACATCATCACACATTGTCGTACAAACTAAAGGTTAAGAAAACATTTTGACTGGACATTTAAAAATATTGTAAAGAAGTGACATGCTGTACACTGTAGATGAACAATCTGGTCTATGGCGATAGGATGGAATATAGATGATATGGTTTTAAAAGCTACCCTATCATCATTAGTAATACAAGGTACTTCAGAGCACAATGGGGCTATCATAAAAGTCTTGCCAACATGAGAGGCTGAAATGTGAACAAACATTGTAGAGAAACTTGGAGGACTTCCATAACCCATGCCAAAATTCTCGTCCAATGAAACTATTCTGTACTGTAATCCTTAAAATAGTGCTAAAAGCAAACCATTGTTCAGGTTTCTGTTCAAATCCATACAGAGTGCTAAAATCTTGCATTTGTACATGTGTAATCTCATTCTGTGAAAACCACTTATGAATTAGCAATTGATCTGATTGTTCACAAATAATAAAGCATTCATTCAGCTCAAGTTATTTAAAATGTCAATTAGATTTGAAGATAAGATTTGACCATTTAAAATATTTGAAGTTGCACACAAAATTAAGACAATGAGGAATCTGAAACCTCTATAGAATTTTATCTATTCTTGTCAATGAAAATATCATTCTTGCCTAATGAAAGGCATTGAATTTTATTTTGTGAATTGCTCACTGTGTCCATAAACAGAACAACAAAGACTACATCTTGCTCACTAATCTCTTTTAAAGATTCTCAAATTTCTTTAACATCTATATCTATATGTAAGAGACCCTCAAATGAAAATGCAGCTGAGACTACAGAGGATAAAACAAAACTAAAAGACTGTCTTTTGCCAATCACCTTTGAGCTTATCAAGAAAATGCTGTGTGAGTCAGCAGATAATGTGAAGACCAATGGGGAAGAACCACACATAGCCTATAAATTATATCATGTGCAATTTCTAGTTCTACACATGGGAGAAAACTGATTTTTGTTTGTAAAGACTCAGATCGAAGTTGGGTTTTTTTTTTTTTTTTCTGAATATTTGAAGTTACTGATCTTTTGGACAACAATTGCTGTTCTTGCTAATATTTTAAGTGGGATAATTAAGAATTGGGATAACTTTATGGACCATAATCCTTAAAATAGTAAAGATGTGACATCTGTTGTTCTTCCCCCTTAGCCTTCATGTGCATTGTACATGTTTCTAGTTTACATGGAGACACACACATTCCCATTGTTTAGTTATACATAAAAGGCAGTTGCCCTACCCAATAATGTAGCATTCTTATTTCTTGTATGCTATTTACTACAGTAATGAAAACATACATCAACATAACGCCACCCATCTCAGGAAGAAAAATATCACTAAGTCTTTGGGTAAGATCAAAATAATTTTTGAGAGAAGCCACTACATTCACATGAAAGGATCTACAGTTTAATATCACTATACATCAGATCATGTGGATGAGACCGAGTTATCAATACACTGCTTTGTGGGATATAATTCTTGCTTTGAACATATAAAATATGGTCTCAAATGCAAAACAAAAAACAAAAAAAAAAAGCTCGAATTTTTACCTAGGCCCATCCTGGAAGGGTGACAAAATGAGACTACTACTTACAAAAAAAAAAAAGGGGGGGGGGGGGGCCATCATGTTCTGAAATGAATGAATTCAGTGGTGATGAGAGAGAATGAAGATGATATGATATTACAATGGAATGACAATGGGTAAGTGATAGTGGACTGAACCTTCTGGATGATTGCATTTTGTTTCTAATGTAGAAAGTGAGTGTGAAATGTGAGTCAAACAGAAAATGAGAGAACAGATAATTTTGTCTTATTCTTAGGGTCCTAATCAATCGCTGTCCTCATCTGCAAGCTGTGGCAACTTTTTCCTTTTCTTTGTCTGAGGTTTGATTTCATCCTGGAAAATAAAACAAGCGACGATTTAATGAGCTGATCGCTAGACATCTGACAATGACAGAGGTGTTTAACACAATGCTCTTAACCCAGGACTGTTCTGTGAAGTAAGACACACTATAAGAAGAACATCCTTATTCTCAAAATAGTAACAAATAACAATAGTAATAAGCACCACAATGAAAAATTCAATGCTTATGTATAGCAATGAAAATAGTCTCAAAAGATAAAGCTTGGGCTCATGATGATTATGCTTTTTAAATTGTTTCAATATCTTGAAGAGTCCCTGAGAAATTAAGAGGGGTTTTTAAGAAGCCAAATCTGAGAAGACTTCAGGTTTTGGAGAAATGACTGAAAAAGCATTGGATTGGGTCAAATCAAATAATATATATATTATATGTTTGAGCTCAAACAAGAAACATCTTACAGAAACAGCACAGGTCTTTTTGAAAAATTATCCAGGGAAATTTCCATCAATATTAAACAAAAATAGGAAAATATCTCCAGATCTACAAAACCAACAAATAAATTGGGCACAGCATATTATTCAGCCTTCTCTACATAAAAAAAAAAAAGTGGAAGAAATTCTGTCACATGAAAGAAACTTCTGATCATCTATAACCACCAATTCTGGCAGCTTCACTTGGTCAGAAAAATGAACAGGCATTCGGCAGCCCACTGTCGTGCTACCTATGCCTCCTCACTGCAATGCCTCACAATAATATTTTGTTAAACAAAAGTTGTCCCAAAAAGACAGTAGTCTCCAGATATAAGCACGGTGGTGGGATGAGCTGAAAAATGTGGGAGCGTGCATATATGCAGAGTGGGACAGGGAATGTAACAATTTACACTTTATACCACAAAAATTCCCCCACTCTACTCTAACTTCTAAGCCTACACCACACTACACATGCTCAATGTGGACCAGTTTTTCCGACAAAGAGATCGTCCAGCGACATAAGTGCGTCAAGTACCGGCGCTTGCAATGTGCTGTACCAGCTTGCAACTTCGCTTAAGAAGTGTAGGAAACGTAGCGTCGGCAATCGTCTTTCACACATGGACATTACCTTACCCCTGAGAAAACCCCGGGAAGTCGGCCTTTGTGTTTCTCACCGCGCGGAACTTGGTCGCCGAACTAGGGGGTGGCAAGGGTCCCCCCCCCCCCCAAAACATGCAGGTGTGGCCACTAGACTCCAGAGTCGGGAGGCTCGCGTTGATTATGGTATGCACTGTAATAAGTCACACTAGGTAGTCCAAACCAAAATTTCAAGTGAGCCTAATGCAGTTGGTTTCTACATATTCTGATAGTGCTTTTAAAACCATGAACAACACAAAAAACCATATCAAATTATCTTAACAAATAAAAAAGTTATGAGAGTTTGTATTATTTTGGACTTAGAATTTTTCAAGCCGTTTATTAAAAAGTGAAAATCAAGCATTTTTGCATGCAAAAATCATCATGCACATCATTAATAACATCAAAATGAATGAATAACACAACAGAAAATACAACATTAAAATAAAATATGGAACATAAAGGCAGAATGTACATTAGGAAAAAAGATATGTGACTATGAAAGTGACAAAATCTCCAACAGCTCTTAGTTTTTTTATTGAGTAACGACTCAGAGATCAGATTGCGAGGTCTATAATTTCTATATTCCATATTGTACAGGTTTCTTACTTCATGATTTCCACCTCCTAGTCACAGAGATTACCTCTAATTTTTTTAACACCTCTATGTCTATAAATAAAGGAAATGAAGCCCATCAAAGTTGGCAAAAATCTAAAAAATCAGTATTTTGTATAATTCGAGAAAAAATTGAGATTTTACTACATTTTCAAACTTCATAACTTAAGAACTAATAATCACAGAACAATGAACTTAGTATCAAAATTTGCAGCTTTTCAAGGGCTACATGATGGAATAGACATTTTTAACATCAAAATCAATACAACTTTACAACAACAGTATGAATGAGGTATACGATGCACAAAATGAAAAAATATCAGAAATTTATGGGGCCTGGATGAGTGATAGGTTTTGAACTACACGTCTCACAATAATCATCCATACATCAAAATTCTCAGCTTTTCAAGTAATATCCATTGGGATAAAAAACAGAGGTGCCAATTTGCAATATGAACAATTTTCAGAAGGGTAGATACGACAGACAAAAGAATATAATTTAAGGATTTTTGGTGGGCGGGTCAAGTCATAACTTTTGAACTACAAGTCCCAGAGTAACAATCCTTATATCAAAATGTAATATAATCCATTTTCAAGAGGCAAGTTTTAAGAAGGACATTATAGTGTAAGCATGCTGAATTCAGCATAGTTAATTTTTTTTTTGATGGAAACCAATAATACTCTATTAAAACTTCAGCACTGGAGCTAAACAGTCATCTAAACCTCGTGTGAATAATATTAATGTCTAGATCCAGATCTAGATCTATCTATTCTATACAGATAACCATGTAACTGTTTTTTTAACAATAATAATAAAATAATATGGTATGATAATCACA
This sequence comes from Peronia verruculata, assembly GCA_038406235.1. Lineage (NCBI taxonomy): Eukaryota > Metazoa > Mollusca > Gastropoda > Systellommatophora > Onchidiidae > Peronia > Peronia verruculata. Next base: position 966,548 of record JBCAUA010000014.1, on the reverse strand, counting down.
AAATTCTATAGAATTATCTATAAACAAGGTCCTAACATGCCATTCACCCAGTCCAGTTGAATTTAGGAACGTCTGTCTCTTTATTTCACCACGTGTCTATTCATGTCTTTCAATCAACATGTATCTATTTACACAGATACACACACATACACATACACTTGCATTTTATCATTTTTTTTCCTACCTCACATGTACCAGTTTGACTGCCAGAGCGTCGTGTATATTCAGCATAACACATTACTGGTCAATATCCCTGGCCAGGGGCTGGACCAATCACAACCAATTCCCTCAATTGAGGATGACTATCTTTATACATGTACATGCATTACCGAATTCCTGGTCCCTTCAATTTCTTAATATCCGAGTTCCACTGTATCTACACATGTATGTGGCTGTCTATTTGATTTTCAGAATATTAAAAGGTAAATATCAGAAAACAATATGAACATGTTACAAAATTCTTTGGCAATGTAAAATCATGTAAACACATTAATAATATATGATTCGAATCATGCAAATTGCATAGTGGCCATAGGGACACTTGTTAGAATTCTAACAATATAATATTAAAAGGATTGCATACAATGTAAAATTTTTGCACATAATAGAAGCACCATAATCAACAACGGAATTGTTCTATTGCTGCAATGAAACTAATGATCCACACAACTTTATCGTGGAATACTCAGTTTTTGAGTAGAGCATGTTTAATGCTGAATCAAATAGATGTGTTCCAGCCAAGCCAAAGGCTGGAAATCCCTGGGTTTATTTTTAACACGGGGTACAAATGTTTGAACTTGTTTACAAGGTTGCCTCACTTTTTGGTTTGACCCTGGCTACGGTGAATAGAAATTGTATGACTAAAACTCGTCGCTGTTAGCCTATTGATCTAGATGTCCTCCAACAGTAGTTGGAGTGAGTAGTGCTAATGATTTAAAAGACGCAAGGAAACGCCTGACGGCCTTCGAGCTTCGGATTGCCCCAAAACCTTGGGTTCCGCTATTGTTGTGGGACTTCGTGATGGAGGGTAAGTACCACAAATAAGTGACTGTTTTATTTTAAACAGGGGATACAAATGCCCTGTCAGGAATTTCAGTGTTTGTACTTAGTTAAATAATGAGCTAATTTATTGCTATTCAGTGAACCTCTTACTGGTGTGGCTAGGTTGATAAATACAATCACAGTTAAGTTAAACAAATCAAAGTGTAAGACTGAACGTGGTGAGCATAATGCCTCTCACTCAGCTCATGAACATTATGTCTATCTCATTATTGGAATGTGCCTGTACTGGGCGTGCAGAATGAAGTTTGTTCCATCTCATGTCGAGCATAAACATAGTTCTACACTGAGAACTGACTGCCTTCAGCTTTGAAAATCTCATTCCCAGCACCACTAATACCAATGCCAGAGTGTTGAATGATATCAATTTGTTTTAACTGTGAGCGCTTATTCGAACATAGAATCTGTTTGGTTACAAGACAGTTTAGTAATCAGATGTTATAATGTGAAAAACAAAAGACATGTAACAAATTCTCTAGAAGACAAACTCATATAATGTGTTGGCTATGAAACTGAAGACCCTTATGTGTCCTGATGCAAACAAGTAAAGGACGAAACTCAACAGGCTGATCATTTTTTTTTTCCTCCAAGCAGTTAATCACCATCACGGTTAAGTCTATGACCTGCCATACATTTTACCTGTCACAGTTATGGAGTATCAGCAAAATGTACATGTATAATAATGATTGTCCATATATGTACAAAAATAAATGTAAGTAACAATATGGCGTCAGTCTGTGTCAATAGCACCAATGTGTAGGCATATAAATCATGAAATCCTTTAAAAAATCATGCTAAGCACATGAACACTAGTATGAAAATTGTATTCTGGTGAATTACAAGATGGTTTCCAATTCTGTTGTAAGCAGAAATGTCCTTCAGAAATGACAACTCTGAAGTTGAGTTGTCCAAAATAGTCTATGTGCGCAGATATGTGGGCAGTTTTGGAGGATTTTTCACTTGAAGAGAACACATGAGTGACTGAGGTAAGAGTGACTCAGATATAGACAACTGAGAACCAGTTGGTCTTCTCTTCATGGCTGAGATACCTCAAGGTCCAGGAGGTTAAACCTAAACTACTGCTCAGATTACAAAGGGCTTATCGCAGTATGCACATATGATGTGTATCATAACTAATACTTCCACCCATCGGAGTGCTATCAGCGGTGCCATAAGCGAAGTTTTATCAGTTGTCTTTGGGGGAGAGCGAAAAGAAGTGTCCTCATTTTCATAAATAGATTTGTTCTTATCAAGCGAAAGGTTGGAAATACCGGCTTCTATTTTTAGCAGGGGGTACAAACACTCAAAACTATTCACAAATTTGACTCACTTATCGATTTGACCCTGTTACGGTGTGGAGGAAATATGTCACTAAAACTCTTCACCATGAACCTATTGAACCTAGATGGCCTTCAAATAATAGTAGTATTGAGTAGTGTTAATGATTTAATGATGTAAGAAAAAGTATTACGTACATCAGGCGTCGAGTTTTTCCCCGAAATTTTGCGTTCAACACTAACGTTGTGGGATTTCATGGTGTTTATTTTCAGTAAGGGGTACAAACACTCCTCCGGGGATTTCCAGATCTGTGCTTAGTCGAATATGAACAATTTCCTTGGATCAGTTCCAAATTATCTCTGATAAATGCCTCAGGTGTCACATTTATGCAATAATTCATACAATGCAGAATTCTCTGTAAAATCTATCATGTAATCACACCACTTGGCAAATGGGGTAGTCGTTGTTTCAGGCACAATTATGAACTACCATTTTGTTTTCCATATACAAACAAATACTACTAAAATTAGTTTCCTGATACTTGAATTGCTGCAATAACAGCATTGTCATGCATATTTAAAATGTTGACAGCCATTTTTTTAGATGATGGTTCATGACGACGTCAAATACGTAAACATCTCACAGAGAATAAGGCACATGAATGGGCACATGATGTAGCAAAAAAGTTCATTGACAAAGGAGAAGAGGCAGACAAAAGAAGAGATGCCATGACAACATATACGAGAGTGGACAGGTCCGGAGCTTAAGGACACATTGAGAAAGGCAGAGAACAAGGAGGAAAGGGAGAAACTGGTTGTTAGATCTTCAGAGGCACCCCAAAGGACAACTGGTCTATGGGAGCGATGATGATGAAAAGTAAAAAGTAAACCAGCTCTTCAAAAAATTAGGAGAATTATTCACTTCTCTACCCAGAAGTCTTTGATGCCTGTTTCTAACATGACATCATCATCTTTCAGAATTCAGGTCCAAACAACTGCTCACACACTATTTAATAAAGCAATGGTCTCATGTGTGTGTGTGTGTGTGTGTGTGTGTGTGTGTGTGTGTGTGTGTGTGTGCGCGTGCGTGCGTGCGTGCGTGCGTGGGTGCGTGCGTGTGTGTGCTTTTTTCCTCATTGATAGACATAGCCTTAGTTTTCAGGTCCTATGAAAAATTTGACCTTTTATCTAGCATTGGTCCATCTTAAGCAGCAAAATAAAAAGTATAATCTACAAGTTTTCAAAGACTTCGGTGGTCACTTTTTTTCCATTTGAGGATCACTCTTGGAACAAAAATGAGTAGGGTTTGAAGTAAAATGATAATATAAAAGTCATGATCATGTGGGATGGGAGGAATCTAATGCTAACATGTTCCTGTCCCACATAAATTTGCACTTCCATGTCTCACTTCGGTACAGCAATGCCCAACATCAGACATCAGTATCAAGCTCTTCTTTATAGATTGAGATCAAGAAAACATTTACTTGTGCAAACCAAAGACTTAGACATACACATACAGAACCTCATGCATATATAGTACAAACACAGTCAAATACATAATCATGCATACATACACAAAGAGACACAAATATACAAATATATACACCGACAGATTTACGAGCCTACATTAAAGCTTTTTGACTGAATGACAAACACCACACATAAATAAACACCCACAAAACTATTGATAGGGGACATTCAAGGTGATCGTCTACAAGTGGCTGAAAGATGTAAAGCATACACATGCAGATATAATGTGCTGATAAACATGCTATCAAAAGAAAAGCACACACACTCATATTCATTTACTATGTACTAGTCATCCACCAGCTTCTTACAAGAGAAGGATGAAGGAGCTGCCAGTCTGCCATTTTGATATAAATCCCACACTCTTACCCACAGCCTGTCACCTGCACTCAGCACAACATCTGCTTCTCCTGTATCATGTAGTTGAGCACCCTTAAAAATAGGAAATGCTCTACCCCAGGTCATTGACAGACGTCCAACATACAGTGCCTCACTGGCACCAGAAACACATTCCCGCATCACCACCAACACTATGTAAGCTGTGTCATCCTCTTCACATTGTGTATGTGACAATGTAATCCTATATTTGCCATTCGCGGGTACAGTGAAGACACCCGTGCTGGTGTCGTAATGACCACCCAGGTTACCAGAGACCAAGTTCAAACACTTTACAGGCTGAAACCTGGTGAGTTTCACAGGCTCAAGGTCGGACGGCATGCTGGCCGTAATATCATCAACTCTATGTTTTAGTAATCGTGGCCCGGCTTCTGTAAAAAAAAAAAACAGGAAAGTATATTCACTCAGTGATCAATATAGTTCTTACTTAGTGTCTTAATATTTTTTGTTTAAGTGTTCTTTTACTTTTACATTACTACTTTCTCCTACTTTCTCTCTATTCACTGCTGTTTGTGACTCTCAGTTTCGTTTAGTTTAAAAGGACTGGCAAACTTTTCAGACATTTCGTTATATCTATTATAGTATAGTCTCAAATGTATTTCCCTAAAAACTCTCTAGTTATATTGTATCTTCTTATATTTTGTTGTTGATCATAGAGTGCTTCAGTGGGAAACATTCTCATTTTCAATTCTTAAAAGGACGAACTTTTATTCTCCCAACACACATAATGTCTTGTTTTTTGGATTTTTTTTTTTTATTTTTGTTGTTGTTGTTGTTTTTGACATGTGTCTCCCACATGAAGTCTCACTATATAGTGCCTTTAATATAACAAAGAGAACGTGTTGATTTTTGATGACGTCTTCAATTTTGAGCTTCTTTTCCAAACACTTACCTTCTTTTTCTCTATCAGCTTTTGCTGTACCTGATATGACTGTTTTTCCAGGGTTTTCATCATCAATGGCATCCAACTCCACCTCCTCCTGTTCACTTATTTTTAGTCTGTCTGTCAGCATAAACATCTTGTCAATTTCCTCATGTCTTCCTGTAAATAAATATCATCAATCATCAAGTTACGCTCTTCCATAAACTATCTATTATTTCAACAAAATAATAAACCATAATTATACAAAAACAAACAAGCACACAAACAAGCAAACAAACAGGATGCTAATGAAATGATTGAGCCACAGAGCATTTTTTATTGTGTTCAAATACTGTAATGATATTTTCTTCCCCAATGCAGATAAATGCAATGCTACTGGTAACTCATTGCGGGCAAAAATTACAAACATTTTCATAATATTTGATAAAAATTAACGTCACATTTTTCCTCTTTTTTTTTTTTTTGTTCTTTTTTTTTTGCCTTTTTTTTTTTTTTTTGTCTGTTAAGTGATTTATATTGTTAGAGAAATAATTTGAATTTCCAGAAAAGGTGAGAGTTTCTCTTTATCAAATGTACCTTTTGTCAAGAGTATTTAAAGGGGACCATAGTTAGTCATTATCCAAAGATTGGTAATCATTAGGTCTACCAGTATAAAGACACACACAGTTGCACTTAAAGTATACCATGGAATATTGCCATAAAGTCACTTACAACAGTATTTCGAGACAATAATGTTCATACTATTACCTAAAGGTGTTTAGAAAACAGATGGATAAATATATCAATAAGTGGTCTCTTAAACCCAATTCATTGCACGGAGTTGTGTGCTTTTTAAAGAGATGAGATCAGCACATGAATACTGTAAATACTCTACTGCCAACAGAAATTATAACACATAATTATTATTTTTTTAATTCATCGATTTAGGATTGCACAACTGAAGGCAATCTCTGACAAAATGGCAGCAAACACATTCATGCTTATACATCCATAAATATTAATGCACATTTGGTCCAAGTCCACAATCTAGCAATTAAAGTTAGAGTTTGAGAAGTGTCTCATTAAAACACCATTCCATGCCGATGGCCCACGATGATGTTATTTTTTCTTTCGACTATTAGTGTCTGGAAAGTGTGGCTTAGGTCAAAGGCAGCATATTTACAACAACTGTGGTCACTCTCTGAGCTCAAAGATGACAACATATAAACCAATGATACAATTTTTATCATATAATGCACTGCATCTGTGGCTGTTTGCATGTACGTGTTTAGAATGTATGTATATGTCTGTGTGTGTGCTTGTTTGTATGTGTGCATGAGCAAATATACCTTAAATGGGTGTTTACAAGCATGTGCTTGCATGCATATATGAATTGTGTGCCTGTGTGTAGGCCTATAGAGCTTGTGTGTGGATTTATCTTACATACTATGCTATGTCCAACTCCGCCGAGCAAGTGCTGCAAGCAAAGCATTGATTTCAAAGAAATGAGTCTTATGGACGAATATGAGTGATGGCCAGATTCCCAAGATCATACAGCAACAAACAAACATTCACACACACACACACACATATGTCACACACACACACACACACATGGTACATCGATGTGGCCAAGTCCAGATAGCTACAAACTATGGTCAAAGGGAGACAAACAAGAAAATCACGTCACGACACACAATCGTTCAATGTATTCCGGTGGTGCAACCACAGTCAGATCGGCATCCTTCTTACATTCTCTTTACACCTCTCAACATTCTGCGAGTGGCTGTCTTGATAGAATTCTATGTTTTCAGATGGCAGCACTTATTAGACTTCAGACATCATTCTCTATTTCCAATATGGCGGCCTTACAAGTTTCTGTATCATCTTTCACTGGTCACCAATGTTTTTGAATGGACAAATAAAGTTCTTGTACCTGACATCAAAGTCTCACTTACCGATTACTCCTCCCTCAGCAGATGGTACACAGCATTCATCCAACTGTGAATAAAAGGTATACAAAATCAGTGGCATGGGAGGAATGGTATATTTCAAATGGATTTGAAATCCAGTCTCAAAATACAAACTGAGCTGGTATCTTATAAAATATAATTCACCAGAAATTAAAGTTTACTACACAAAAATAAAACATTCAAGTTCCTCGGACTTAAAGTCTCTTACGTTTATTCAAAATTTGTTCTTTAGAAGTACAATAAACAAGAAACATATGTAAAAGCAGTTTTGAAAATCTATGGATAAGATCATACCTTTGTGTGAGTTATGTGACACTACTTTACAGTGATGACTTATCTTTAACATTTTATATGTTTATCAAAACATGTTTGTTTGGAACAACAAAGTGGATTCTTTCTCACAATGAGAAAGACTGGAATCACTAGTTTTTTTTGTTGTTTTTTTTGTCTTTTTGTCTTTTTTTTTTTTTTTGTGGTCAAACACTTCTTGAAGGGTTCTTTTAGTCAAACTGATTATTTTGAAAAGGTAAAGAACTAAGGCAGACATGGCAATAGTTTGTGTTTTGTTTATATTTACATACATGTACTTATTGTTATTCAATTTGGTTCTATTTTCTTTTGTTTCATCTTTTGACCGTGGCGCTTTGGACACAAAGTATTATGTCCTCACGCTCAAAAACAAATTATCTAAGTCAGAGTTAGTTCATCTGATTTCTGCTGTGGGTCTATCATGTGTGAACTGTTTTGTCTCAAGAAGACAGGAAACAAAAACAGAGAGAATAGGTGACAGAAATTGAAAAACTAAGTTCCCTTTAAAAGCCAGTATAATTACTTTTTTTTTTGGTCAGTATATCTGTGCACATATTGTGGTTGAAAGTATTTTCATGTATGTTTCTGTGAGTGTGTGTGTGTGTATCTATCTATTTATCTATCTGTCTATCTATCTATTTATCTATCTATCTGTCTGTCTGTCTGTCTGTCTGTCTGTTTATCTATCTGTGTATATATATTATAAAATTGGAAGAAAATCCACAATAGGCTTATGGACTCTAAAACTGCTGAACGGCTCCATCTGAAATTTGCTAAACAACATTATTGCATATGGGTCTGTGTTTACATAAAGCCGAAAAAAGCATTATCTTTGATGGTATTCTCAAAATGCGATAATAATTGAATAATGAACTCGCAAGGCTGCTGGATCCCAATTGTATGTTCGATAGTATATTGCGTTCAAAACAATTTTCTTTGAGTAACATTCAGTTCAGTCAACCAAAATATCAACATTGAGGTGTGCACGCTTTGCCATACATTTCAAGTTGCAGGGCTATATTAGTATATCTTAGAGATCTCCCACAATAATGCATACACTCTTTGATTTGTTACAACAACTCAGTGTATTGATTTTGACTCGTAAATAAGAGAAAGAATTTTAAAAATTAGAGAGTTAAATATACAAAACATAGCAAATGAATTTTAAAGTTAAAAGTTATAGTCAAAATCAATAAACTGAATTGTTATAATTCAAAAAGTGTATTCATATTTTGGGGGGACACATATGTAGGCCCTATACAGGGTGTCAAAAACTCATTTATATATATACACAAGTGACAGTTCAGTATATCTATTTCTCTGTGTATATGTAAGTAATTTTAGATTTAATGTGTTAATCCTACTCAATAGCTGTCAACAGCATAGCTGTATGCAAGTGTCCTTCTAAATTTAAAAACGAAATTCCTCAGAAAGACAAAATAACCTACAGAGATCTACATACTTCTTTCCTGTCATCTTGTCTCCACTTCTCAAGCTGCCTCAGTTGCATATCTGTGTTGGCTATCATTGTCTCGAATTTAATCAGTTGTTCATTAATCTGTTCCTGTTGTCTTTCTGACATCATCAGTTGTTCATCAATCTGGTCATGTCGTTTTTCTGATTTGATTAGTCGTTCATCAACCCCGACTTGCTGACTCCTGAAAAGAGCTAACCGACCTTCTGAATTAGTCAGCCGTCCCTCAGCCTCTGTCAATCGTCTTTTAATAGATTCACTTTCTGTGAGAACCCAACTGTTCACTGTCTGCTCCATAAGTCCCACTTGGCCGTGAAGGGCATTTCCTCGGTTCTCCAGGACATCCATTCTATTGAGGATTTCATCTGGTGCAGAGAAAATGGTCAGACATTACAAACATGTACAAATCATGAGGCACAATCTATGTGCTTCTTTGACTGCCTGCAGTGAGCCATCAAATTCAATACAATTGACTCATTCACATTAAACATCTAAATCATTATACGTGTGTTCCTTATGCATGTTACTCTATGCCTTCTTGTCAATTTCAAAGTAAATCTTGAGAGAGCTAGTATTTTCTAGGTACCTATCAATTTTTAAGTTCTGAATCTAAATCCTTATACCTGTGATTTTTACATTAAGATTAAATGTTCATATAACAAAGTATGTTAACTGTTAATCTGTGTTTGTGTTAAACTGTTTTATGGAGACAAGTTGTGCCACGTGGTAACAGTTAATATCTCAGTACGTGTAAACACCATCTCCCATTTCTTTCTTGCTCAGAATTGAAAATACTAAATTTTCATTCTTGCATGCATTTCTTTTCATGTGACTTCGGCTTATACAGAAACATTCACTATTCAGCTCACCCTCTTTGTTTTATGTATTTTCTAACGTTTTTTTTAATTCTGGCAAAAATTAAGATTACATCTATGGGTTACAATTACATAGCTAAGACACACATACTGGCCTTACCTAGAGATGTCCCTGGGGATTTGGGGCTTGTGGTTCCTGAAAAAAAAAAAAAAGAATTTGTCACTTGTGTGTCCAACTGACTCAGGTGTCAAACTAAGACTAATGAAGACAGATCTGATAGCTGATTGTCCTTACTCTCCCAGCAAACTGGTATTGCAACATATAGATGTTGTTGTTCTCTGGCTGCAGTAAGCAGTTTAATGTTTGTGATCTATAAGTTTGTCAATATGCCATTATATCCTGACTTCTGACACTACCTGCTAATTTTGCCTCAGTATAATTAAAAGTTTATGTTGGCAGGTATTTCTTGTGTAAATGTTGTATTTATATTTTTATAATTTACCACAATGATCAAAAGATGGCCACTATAACAACCACAAGTATAACATTCAGTAACTTACCAACTGTCTTATCCAGAACCTCGTACAGCTGGTCAACAAAAGATTCCAGTTGTTCCCTGATGCTCTGATAGGACTCATCTACACCCTGGCTTTGGATCCAGGATGTGCCGAGTTGCGTCATCTGTGAATAATATTTACACATGAACTTTTTCCTGTATGTTACAGGCCAGATGATGGAATAAATCTAATGTAATCTTTTAATGGTTTTATGAAAGCGCTAGCCTTTTATTCAAAGTAGTTTTGTCAGCTCAACAGCAAAAACAGAGCAATTGTATTAAATGTCTGGCATCTCTTAATGCTCAAATTATCAGAGCTGCAATTTGAGGCTCAGAAATATTTCTCCAGTACTCTCAAGATGAGAAATAATAATAATAATGATATAATATTAGTGAAATATTCATTTCTAGGTTCTATGCGATAAATATAAACATTTGTAGCTATTGGTTCCTTAATTTGATAATTTCTCAGACTTTGCACATATTCTGGAGGAACAGCATTTGTAAAATAAACTATACATGAACCATTCGTTGAAAAAAATATGTGAAATCTGGGATTCAATTTCAAGATTTCCCAGGAAAGTAATTCCAAAGGTGAGAATTTTAGAAGATTATAGCCTACTCAGGAAATTGTATATACCATTATTGTACGAATTTTTTTTTGTTGCAAGTCATAGTAAAAGGAAGAAAATTTAAGCAAGAATATCCTATCATATGCAACGGACCTTAAAAATCCAAATGCTTGAACACTACATTCTGTACAGTCAGAATATTTTTAAAGAACGTCATAATACATTCCTTACCTGGTCCATACAGTTATTTATCTGTACTCTAGCATGGTTCAGCTCATCTAATTTTGTTCTCAGTGTTTTGTTACGTCTCGCCTGGGCAGCCATCTTTACATATTTGACCTAATGAGATAGAAATCGCGAAATCTGAACAGGGATGAAAACTGAATAGCATCTGGCAACCATATTTATCAGCCAGACCTCATACAACATTCAGTTTCAGTTTTTTATGGTCTTTTCCAGTTCTTAGATCTTCAGACATCGTTTGCATTAAACATTCAGACTTGTCTCAAGTCTAAAAATGAAAATACCCAGGCTTTGCTACTAAGATATGTACTTCAGGTTTGGACCAACAAATTTGTAACTCAATCTGCGAGTTATGTGTTTCTGACTGCAAGTATTGCAGCCATCTACTGTGGAAAGTTGAAGAATTAAAAAAAAAAAAAAATTAATGTAACACTCAAAGCTGGACGTTTCCACTGAAAATTTGCAATGTAATGGCTAATATCTTTTTCAAACCCCCCTCCCCCCCCCCTTTTTTTTTTTTTTATCTTACATACCTACACGAAATACTGATGATATCAATATCCTTGAAAAATCTCGTAATTTTGCACATGTTTCGAACGGTGAGGGTACTTTGAGTATTCTATGAGCTGTTTCAAGGAATTCAAGAAGCACTAGGCTCATTTGTAACAGTCCCATGTGGAAATACACCCATCGAATAGATATTTTCATAGTCTTTTTACAATGCGTGACCGGTATTCTCTCACGAACCACTGAGAGCCTTACTGCTGCAGTAACCTAAACTGCTTCAAAATACCAGCTGATCATGGAGGTAGATTAAAGCTCTTTGTAATATTAGCCCACATGATGGGTAAATTGTGAGCAGCATCTTCCTTTAAAATTTCACCAGAACCGAAGCATTGCTCTACTATCATTCTGAAGCATGCCGTTTTCTTATAATATGTATGTTAGTACAGATCTGTGCACAAATAGATGAATTTAAAAGAACAGTTGTTTATTTCTCTATGTGGACTGCTCATACCATGTGTTTGTATTTCATACTTCTTCCAGTATTCCTATTGATACTTACCACACAGGGTAATCTTGAATGGTAGTTTGGCCCGTTTAAGGTCTGTAGAAAATGTGAATTATATTAGTTTGTATTTCTTGTTCATTATTTTGAAAGACACTAAGACAGCAAACTACTGACGCACTCCTAGTATTCGTGTGTTAATATTCATAAACTCTTTCCGAGCGAGCCTAATTTAAACACTGACGGTCTACGTCAGGTTTCATTGATACACACCTTGTCGGGCTATTCTGGATCGTTGCTAACCCTTTACATACAGAGTTTGTGCTTGGTGAAATAACCACAACATTAGTCGGCAAATCATACAGTAGACGTTCAACAATGCGTAATAGGACGCAATGCAAGATAAAATGAAGTAGGGCAAGCCAAGGCAAGGCACTTAGGCAAGACTGCGAATGTGGCGTCATTTGAATAGGGCTGTGCAACGCCGCGATCAAGGTCGTTACGCAGTAAGGCTGGTGGGCTGAAACTATTGGTTTAGTGTTGAATTTAATCTCATAAATGACGATT
>JBCAUA010000014.1:937260-952260 GCA_038406235.1 Peronia verruculata | reverse complement strand
AAAAAAAAAAAATGTCTTTCAAGGAAACTAAATCTTTATATTATCATTTTAATCAAAAGCATAATTTTTTGCCAAGGCATACTTCTTTCGTTATTGAAAGAAGTCATAAACCCGTCTCTGACATCTTTTGCTTCCAGGTATGCATAGAATCTAGCAGTGAACAAATGTGTAAAAAAACACAGGGTCGACAGACAGAACGCTACGTGTAAATGTGCCAATCACAAGGAACAAACGTGAGGGATAAGTCCAAGGGGAGAAACCTTCGGGCTAGGGGGAAAGGGACATTTCTTGGTGACAAACTTAGAGGATCTTACCCTACGTGTAAATCGGGCTTCAGTGATCGTGGGCCCGGGCCTAGGCGTCCCTCGGGCCGTCTAAAAAAAGCCCGAAACGAGCCGATCATTCACTCATTTTCGCCGCCAGTAGAATTTTATAACAACATACCACGTGTCAAACGTTCGCATGGAAGTGGGATGGTGGGAGAGAAGGATTCCATTAGGGTTAAAAACTATTAGAACGCTTGGCTTCGAAATCCACTACAGATTAGTGTCTAAAAATGTATTCGTCATCTGACGAAGAATTTTTTGTAGTAACGGACAGTCTTTTCCCTAAATTAATTAGGCGAAGACGTAGATATAGAGTTCATAACATCAACAAAGAGCGGGCATCTCTTGGTGAATACCATCATTTGTTCAGACAACTGAAGTCCTACCCTGATAGGTTTTATGCCTACACGAGGATGACCTTGGAAACATTTGGGTACATCCTCAACAAGATTGAGCACCGCTTAATGAAGACTTGGTGCAACTGGCACCGGCCTATTCTTCCAGAGGAGCGCCTTGTGGTAACATTAAGGTAAGGCAGACAGACAGTCAGATTACTCAAAGAGAAATACAAATATACAATTGTTTGTTAAGTTTTTGTTATTTACGTCTCCGTTCCTACTCGAGGGATGTGTAAGTGTAAGCCAAAATAAAATATATTGTGTGTCTTTGATGGGACATGGATAGAGCTAAATGAGACCACTTAAATGGAGAAACTAGGCTTATACAGTTCGATATTTCATTCATGCAATAACAAGTGGAAAGGAAATAACAACAACAGATAAACTGGAAATGACAATATTAGAAGCGATGGTAGTTTCTTCGTGACTGACATAGTTTATTACCCTTATCATATTTAATAATCAATCGCAAGTAAATAAAAATAATCCGATGCACACAAGTGCTATGCACGTACCAATGTTGTACGAATTTTCAATGGGAAATAAAATGATTGATTGAAGGATACAAAAAAACTAGTTTTTTTTTTTTTAATGTGAACTGTGGAAGGAATAAACAATGTATTTCAATACTCTAAACTTGTAGTTCATTTGCGCCTGACCAAAAAACAAAAAGAATGGTAGGAAAGAAGGTGTCTGTGAGATTCACATAGCTGTGTAGGCTATCATTAGTATTACTACATTTATTAAAATAATCTCTTTTAAAGAAACAAAAACGAAAAACATTATAACTCGACACGCATCTGCGGTTCTGCATAACCAAAAGAAGTAGACGGGGAGTGTGAAGATGAATGAGAAGCATGTGTGTAAGGATCTACATGAGATGATGTTCCAGGATAGGAGTAGCTTTGGTAGACTGCAGTATCTGGCTGGTTATGAGGCCCATACGCAAATTCTTCAACAAAACTTTGTATGCGGCTTTGAAATCTCAGCTTTATATGCTGAGGTATTTTCCTGATATGTGGTAGAAGAGTTTTCAGAAACATCAGATCCTCGTCCTCTCGATCTTCGTCTGTTTTCTTTTTGGCTTGTTTGTCAAGCAGATACTCTAGTTTCCTTTCTTCAATATTACACATTCTTTGGTAACAGTCCTCCTCTTGGCTCTTTCTCTTTCTTTTGGAGCTCACAAGAGTTTGAAAGGAAGTATCCTGTGAAAGTTGAAGATCGTGTACTGTCACATTTTCGTGGATTTCTTGAGGATTCCCCATCGTTTCCTCTGACTGGTTGCTCATGTTTGTCAAAATTGAAACTTGTGAGCACTGACTGCCAGCATCATCAAAGTCCACATCTTCTGCTGGACCAGTGTCAACTGGTGGCACTATCGGTGCCCGCATGGAAGGCGTGATGGATCCAGAGGAAGCTCTCGACTGTATTATGTCTTTCAGAAACATCAGATTCTGGAAATATGGCCACTTCGATGTGGGGCAGCTGTCAGCTGCGTCTCCACATCTGCTCAGAGGCCGCTTGCTGTATTCACTGGCAAATTTCTCCCGCAGATATTTCCACTTTTTGCGGAGAGCAGTCTCTGAAATATAAATGAGACAATGAGCGTTAGTGTTGTGATTGCAATTCGTTTAAATGTTTACGTATGCTCTCTTTTTCAGATATCTGGTTACCGGATCTTCATTCCAAGCGCTCGCCTTCAGCTTCAGAATGGGTGCATCAACTGTTGGTGCTATTGTCACTGAAACAGTTGGAATCCTATGGGATGAACTTCATACTCAACACATGCCAGAACCGACTGTTGATGCTTTCAAAACAATAGCGGCAGACTTCTTTGACACATGGAACTTTCCTCACTGCGTAGGAGCGATTGATGGAAAACATGTCAGAGTGAAGTGCCCAGCGAACTCAGGCTCAATGTTTTACAACTATAAGAACTATTTCTCTGTTGTTCTACAAGCTGCCGTTGATGCTAGGTATAAAGTTATAGCTATTGACGTCGGCGGATATGGAAAACAAAGTGACGGAGGAACATTTCAAGCATCAAGACTGTATCAAGCTTTAATGGACAACACATTGAAGTTACCAGACCCTGCTCCTCTGCCACAGTCAGATGTTGTGGCGCCCTATGTTTTTGTTGCAGACAAGGCCTACCCTCTGCTCACATAACCCCGAAGATGGTGATTATAACTTCTTTCGCCATGAAGCATATATATCATAACCATTCACCTTCCAAATGTTTGACTTTTCATGTACGATGTTATTATGAAATACAAGTAATAACTAAAGTAAATTTGTAATACAATAGCACATGAGTAAAATGAATGCAGGCCTAGAAATATACTGAATTATAAAATCTATATAATATGCATGTAGTTGAGAATGAATGAATTTTTCTTTCCTTCTTGTTGCATTTCTTTCGTTGTCACATTTCTGTTTGCGTGTAGTTTGTTACGTTCATCCCAAACGGAAACTGGAACGCACACTGCTGATATGAGCGCGTCTGTGTCCATCATATGTACATCAAACTGTAGGATCACTGCTTTGGTACAACTGCAAGGTGAAAACTAGGCCACAGACAGCGGTGGACAGCCTCGGTGGAAAGAGTGTAGTTTGGATTATGCGAAAAACGACAGAGCTGCTCCTCACTGCCATACGTTCAAGGACAGCTTTGTTTTTGTGGGACGCGACGCTTTTTTTTTAATGGAATTCTTTTAATTTCACCGTCTCGGGCAGTGCGCTGCCGCGGGCAGCGGGTTATGGCTTTTTCTATGTGGTCCCCCGAAGAAGGCAGCTGTCCGCGATTGAGATCTAGAGACTTTAGATCTAGGAAGTAGGCCTAATTTAATTACACTTGATGATTATGATGAGGGCACTGCCTGTGAGATCTTTTTAATTCTTGGAACCCCCAATAGCTGTATAATACTATAACCTTATTGTCCCATCCCAATTCCCACGATCCACGGGTCAGAGGAAATTCTCCGACTTTTTTGTGAAAACAGTTTGACATCCCTTACATGTAATGAAAATAGAAAAGTAACGTGTGAGTCATGAACATCTCATTATTGTGTACAGGGTGGGACAATAAAACGTTACCACTTTTTAATGTACACAAGTTTTTTTTTAAATGGTAAATTCAAATATTTTATATAATTTTGTCACAGAAGTATCAAATTATTGATACGAAAGATTTCCCACTTTGTCTCTCATTTTCTGCATGGAAATCTGTGGGAGAGGTTGTCCCCTTTACTGTGACGTGTGAGTTTGAGCAAGGGGTTTGTAATTCTGTCACTGCCAGTACATTTACCTTGTCTGGCCGCTTTGTCAGTCCTTCTGGCATTGATAAAGAAAGTCTGCCTGTCAAATGACTTCCATCCCCGCTAGAAAAGTGTTGTCCTTTGGCCTGGCAGAGTCTTCCTCTATATCATCATGGACATGCCTTGATACTCTCCTCCCCCCTCTCCCCACCTTCCTCCCGTCAATCATCTGGAGTCCTTAGTGACACTGGGCAACAACTTCAGAAGATTATCACTACTTTTAGTTGGTCCTCTAGGTGTATGTCTTATTCTCTCTTCGCTAGTGGTTAAATGTACCAACTCACTCCTATTTTCTCTTGGAAAATCACATGCCAGGTGGTGTTTGGTGGAAAGTTGGTGCTGGGTGGAAGGGTGGTTGTTCACAGAGGGGCGGTGCTGGTTGGTGGATGCGCACAAAAATCCGTTTGCCTGCTAGGACCTCCAATGAACTGACTACTGCGTCCTTTTCCAGGGCTTTTTCCATTTCTTTCATGACAATCCAGCTCGACCTAGTCCTCCCAGTCTTTTTATGGTCACCATTTATCTTCTTGTATCTGACACAGAGCACATACATGTATGTTACTTTTGGATCCTGCTTTATTTTTCTCGTTTGTTGATCTGAATCTCTTGACTCGGCATGTTTAAGTCATCTTTTTTATCTTTTATCGTCATCCATGTGTTGGAAGTTGCCAGGCATGGAAAACATATTATTAATCATTAGTAAGCTTTAGTGATGTACATTATGATTCACATTAGTGATAAAGAAGAAGAAAGACAGATAGAATTAGAAGGCAAAAAGAGAAAGAGAGAATACTCCTCAGTCCTCATCATTTGCATTGAACATAATCACATTACACATTTTAATGTTTATCAAAATGAAATTGTTGCAGACACAGAGAACAGCTTTAGACAGTGTGGGCTCTTTTTTTTTTTTTTTTCAAGTCCACAAGGCAAATTCTCAACTGTCCATCCATCATCCAATACTGGTGTTTGTCACTGTTGTCATAATTTTTTTTTTCCAGTGTTCAGTGTGCCCTTGTGGGCAAAGTCCGTAGCTGCAGTAAAAAACACAAACTTGATAGATTTCAGCCCAGCTGGTTCACCTTGTCTGTTTATTGTGTACACTGTCCATACATGTATCTACTGTAATAAAATGTCATTTTCATGATGATCTATCATTTAAATTTCGGCCTTTCTCGCACACCTTCTCGGCCATAAATTTTGGATCATCCTCTTTATTGAGGGCATCAGACATTTTTGTCCTACATCTTTCTCTGTTGCGGGATTTGCCATTGTGGCTCTCTTTTCCATGGATAACGTAATTAAGGCCTAGACTTTTGAAGTGGGCCAAGTTGGAGTTAATGAAAGAGGAAACAAAGAAATTGTACTGATATTTTCCTTGCATTATCTTTTTCACCTGTTGTGATGTGTCAATTATTTATATAATTCTGCAAGAATTCCCAAATTGCCGTTGGAATATTAGCCCATGTTGCAGAATCACACCTCACTTACCAAACTGCCTTTGATTTCCAGCAGCTGTTGTTTGCAAGCTTTCATGAAATGTTTTATAACTATAACTGAGATTTTTCCCATGTTTAATCACTTTGTCTCAGTTGAGAGCATGTGAAAGCTGTGATATGTATCAGCTGCCAACTCCATGTGAGATGCATTTTTTCATTACAGGAGTAAGGGATTGAACGGAACGTGGTCAGATTTCTTGAATCCTGTTTTGGTATTTTGTTCAGCACCACATACCTTTTTGATATGTATAAGAACCACTCTATGGAGCTCTCCTTGCACTTACCTTTTCTGAATATCATTCAGACATTTCATTTTTGGCACTAGGCTTCTGGAGAACAGGTCTTCATCTTCTTCCTCCATTTGCATGACACGCACAGTAGGGATGTTTTTCAAAATTTCTAAAATCTGCTGGTCTGACATGTGCTTTGCATTTTTCTCCATGTTACATCTTATATTTTTATTTCGGTGTGGCAGCATTTTCATTGATTTGTAATGTTGACTGAGATTTGAAAGCAAAGGCTATTTCAGTTTCAGTTTCTTGTGATGTAAACGCACCCAGCGATTGTAGCACATACTTACTATGTAGAGCTCTGCTTACTGTGAGCGCTGGCCTCTGTCTTCCCAGTCATCGTCTGATAAACTACCTTTTAATGTTGGCCTATCACTAACACCGGGGGATCAGGAATAACTTTGAATCATACAATGCCCATTTCATTTTCTTCGATGTCACCATTTCCTTATGCTGCTGGTGGAAGCAGTAATCCCTTAAGTAGGTTCATTTATTCCTGGCTATACTACCTGCACCAGAAGAATTAAACATGGCTAAACACAACCTACTTTATTTATACAGGGTGTAGCAAATTTCACAGCCACACATACATGTCTTTTTTTACACCTCCCTTCCTCTCTCTCTCACTCTCTCTTCTCCATCAGGCTGAAGAGAGATGGGTGACAATGATGTAGAAACAGGTCACTCAGGCTAATAAGAGACAAGTGGCGGTGATGCGGATACATGTTCTTCAGGCTGAAGAGAGATGAGTGGTGGTGTGCATCTATACAGTGATACAGCAGATCCATCAGGCTGATGTTTTGTACATGTGTATAAAAGTTTCCTTCAGTCAAATGTTTATGCTGTGCAAGTTGCGGCTAATTTGCTTTTCTAATACATGTAGGCTTACTTCAAAAGTTTTTTTGTCAGCTGACAGATATCTCTGTCTAATCAGTTCAACAGAGATTACGGGAATACCTTTAGAATGTTAAAACAAATAGCTATAGAATTGGCCTTAACTTTATAAGCAGAAAGCTGCCTAGATCCAGCACAATCCTATTAACCAGGCTGCACTGTTTCACTGTTTCATTAACGAAGTTAATCAAGGTCTTCATTTTACTTTGTGACTGCTGCTTTTTTCATGATAAACCAGCCATGCTAGGGAGAGATTGTTGCCCCCCTTACTGTGAAGTGTGAGTTTGAGCAAGGGGTTATGTAATTCTCTGACAGAAAGCACATTTACCTTGTCTGGCCTGTCTGTCCTTCTAGCATTGATAAATCCTGCCTGTCAAAGGATTTCCGTCCCCGCGCTGGAAAAGTGTTGCCCTTTGGCCTAACAGGGTCATAGTCTTCCTCTATGTCATCGTAGACATACACTGATACACTCCAACTCCCCCTCCTTTCCCCCCCCCCCCCCGGTCAATCAAATTTGAATCTTTAATGACACTGGTCAACAACTTCAGTAGTATTGTTGAAACTTGTGATAGATGAGCCATCATTATCACTTTATGTTGGTCCTCTGGGTGTCTTATGCTGTGTGTCTTGTGATTTATTCTCAAGTTTCCTAATGGTTGAATGTACCAAATCACCCTTATTCCCCTGGAAAATCCAATGCCAAACCCCACCTTGCTATCCATTCTGCATAATGATGTTCTAAACAATGTAGCTTTGGATGCTGCTAATGTCATGTCTGTAATATTTTAAGTAGTTGTCTATTGATTCTTGAATCACTCTCTCATCTAGGTTTGCTATGTGAAACTGTGTTTTGAGTGTTAAAGTAAAACTAGTTGAGCTGATGAAAACTGTAACTTGAGCTGCATTTGGGTGTTTGTGTTCTCACGTTTTTTTAAAACATGCTAGAGCTGATGGCTTGATTGACAGATAGCCGTAGGTATTTGTGTGCTCAATTTTTCAGTAAAGTTTCTCCCATGTAGACTTGCCTTGCTATTTTATTTGTTCAACATTTTGTTTAGAAACATGTTTTGGTGCATCTTTTATTATACATGTATCTTGAATTTTTTGTTCCAAGTTGGTCAAGTTTTCCTTGTAATATTCTTGCTGTCATATGTTATGCATATATTTATGAGGGAAGACAAATATCTACATAAACTAAATTTGTTTCTGTGAACCTTTTCATCTCTTGAGGCTTTTCTATGTATTTATGAGCCAAAATATGTTTTGAGAAAATCTGACTGCAGTTACTTTATCAATGAGGTATTTCGAGATTGGTCACATGACCGAGGCAACATCGCTCACATGTGGCTTTGTTTATATGATGTGACAGGTCTGAAAGCTCATCATTGGTCAAGATCTGTCTGCCATGCGCAGAGCGAGTAAACAAATCAACGTGTGAGTGAAAATCCTCGGTCATGTGATTTTTCTCGAAATACCTCATTTCATCACACTAGTCTTCCTGTAACTTGGCTATGATGCAAACATACTGCCAACTGACCTCAGGAATGTACAATACATTGCTGAATTGCCAGTGAGCCAGCTGAAAAAAAGTCCACACTACATGACCACAGCCTGCGCTCTGGTCTTAAACACAAGAGCAGTGGCCTTCCTTAACCTTAGCTGGGTCTTTCGTTAGCATCACTGAGAGCGTGCGGTGTCCCATTCTTTTTCATTGAGTGATAACACAAGATCTACGGTCCAGATATCATCCCTGCCGGTTGTTGAAGAAATTTAAGAAAAAATAATTAATCAGATCCACATAAAGACTTAAAAAAAAAAAGAAAAGAAAATAGCTGGGGCAATAGGTATGATGCAATTTCTTTTTTTTTTTTTTTTAAATGTATGAAAAGGTCATGTGCCCTGCTTTCCATTAGAAGGTAGAAAAAACATACACACATGACCAAAAAAAAAAAAAAAAGTTTACTTTACATAAAGTTTTTAGTAGATCTACATGTATGTCTAAGATTATTCCAGCAGCTGCTCTGGTGAAATAGTAAAATTAGATCTAAATTTCAACCCAAAACTAGCTGTTCCTATCCAAAGCAATGATCGTATACATATTATGTAGAATAGAACTGATAGTCTAGACTCATTTTGTTTTTACACAGCAAGTCATTCTAGAAGAATGGAATTATATTAAGTCTACACTCATTTCTTCTGCAATAACTAATTCCGAAAGCTCAGTCTATTAATTATCATATTTGCTTCTTCATTTTGAATCATTTGATTTCAAGGTACAAATCTAAAATCTAGTCATTGTGTTCTATGATAACATCAATACAATGCACTCACCTGTCACCTTATGGACATAGCGTTCTTTGAAATATTTCCATCCCTCAGTCTTCTTTGATTTATTAGATTCCACAACTGTGAAGTCAGTTTGAGGGAGGCCATTTTAGACAAACGAGAACTGGATTTTGACAGCTGCTTCTCTTTATTGTCTTGTGGCGCTTGAAGAGCAACCCAGTTCATTCAGAAGTGCTACTGGCTTTCATCCAGATTTCATCCCTAATACATGTACCAAGCTGGCCACCTCATTTGGCATGAAACAGCCTTCCTCCATTCTATGACTCTATTTGTAGAAACGTTTACGATGGCAGGAAACAAAGAGCAGTGCAGCATCCTCATGATTTACACAACCGCAATGAACAAGCTAAATTCATGTTTTTGTTCCCTTGTGGGTACCCAGGGTATATAAGTAGGGTTTTTTTTATGCTCCCATGGAATGCCATGCTTCACCGTTTCAGGGGTGACATGTCTTCTCTCTTTGCTCCTGTCTTCTGTCCTGCTCTCCCTCCTTTCTTCTTCATGTCATGTAAATGTATATTATCGTGTTTGGCACAATATAACCACAGTCATGCTGACATTTTGTTAAAAACCCCAACACTTATGTGTTTGTTACTGCCTGAATGCAAAATAAAAATTAAATGAAAAATGTAAGCTTGAATTTGTCAGCTGAATAAGAATTGCTGTAGTTTGTCAAAGGAATGAAAGAATACATGTATTAAAAATGCTGTTATTGTATTGGTATTAGGCCATTTTTGGGCCACTTATGTGCTTGAAACAGCTTGCCGAAAAAAAAAAAAAAAAGAGAGAGAGAGAGAGAAAGCAATGATGCCAAAGAGAATGTTTTCTTCATAAAATAATAATTTGGTTAAAATTGTTGAGACCACTTTTTTCAAATGACAAAGAATGGTTATGATTTTTATAAGCTTTTTAACCTCCTGCAGTGGTGGTTATCTCACTCTCAGCTGTCCACAACCGTGGTCAAAAAATAACTGAACATAACACTATGTGAACAGTTTCATTTTAAATAAATGACAAAGAAGAGAAGTGGTTTCTTCTTATATAGGCCACTACTGAACTACATGTACAATGTATAAATTATCAAACCATTTACTGCAGTGAATTTTCAATTCATTTCACTAATTTCAGGCCACGGACCATCAATCACCAGTAAAACAAATTTTTTCATTCATTTCTGATAAGAATGGTTACATTGGAAGCAAGGAAAGATCGCAAGCACTTGTACATTGTTTTCATTACCTACTGGTTTTTGCAACACATTAGAAGGTGGCTTATGGTGGAAAAGAATTTTCACAAACGTACAATTTTAAATTACATGTATGTACACAAATGTTCAGTTTGTTTCCAAATACAGTGAATGTACTGTGGTCCCCAAAAAGTCATTATGGACCACGAGTTGAAACCACTGGTTGAATGCATCGAAATAACCAAAACACACATACATGTATTCTATTTTCTAGACTGTCAAACAGAGAGAGAACTGAGGCCATGAATTTCACCTTGTCTCAGCTAAATTTGAAAGTTCAGTAGGCAAAGTTTGTTATAAATTCTTGCACAGTTGATCTTGATCGTTTTCCTTAAAATTAACAGAACAGCTTGAACTTAAGCAGCAAGTTATTTTATTTTATTTATTTTTTTTTACGTCATTTATTTACATATTTATTGTAGGCCTACTTATTTTCCATAAACAACCAAAGCTCAAATAAAACAGAGAGAGAGAGAAAAACATACACACTGGCAGGGCGGATGTTGGGAGAAAAAGGGAAATGAACTCCTGGATAATTTACGAAAGATCTTGCAGGAAACAAAACCTTTTAGCTCTAATCAGATTTTGGCTCACCTTTTTTTTTTTCTTCTTCTTGAGTAAAAATATGATTTTTCATGTTACGGTTAGAATTTTGCGTGGAAAAAGTAGAGGGCGAAAGATTTCTTACTTTTACATGATAACAGACAGACATCCCTGCTTGCCCTATTATTTACTCAATACATGTATTTATATACAGAGGCAAAGACATGTACAGTAATTGTACATAACATACGTGTAGATCTGTGATCCAAGAAAAAGACCATTTTCAAAGCCAGAACATGTCACAAAAAGTGCCCCAAAAAAAGCCAAATAAAGAGAGCAACCGGAGATCATTTCTGATATAGCCTACATTGATCAGTATGTGGACCTAATTTTATTGTGGAAGCTTTTGACTTTGAGGCTGGTTGGCAGTCTCTTTGTCTGCTGTAAGGCATCAGAGATATACAAGGCGATTTCTGGCTTTGTCTTTTCCATCCTGAGCTACACCTCTAGGTTGCACTTGCACAAGACGTTTTCCTAAAAACAATTACATGTAAGTTCAAAATACATGTACATGTAAATGAACAATCAAAGAATTTGTATAACTTTTTTGCCAAAACGTTTTCTCGTAGAAAACTGTGTCTACTGATCCTCTTCTGAATTCTGCACAGACAATCAGGACAAGGATTGGGTAGGGCCGAGCTTTGCCTTTTAGATTTTAGATGAAGAGCAGTCGCCAAATGTGTATGTGTATATCAATGTCAAGATTGTTATTATCAGGCTTAGGACGTTTGCCTAGGACATCCGATTCCCAGTCCACAATGTATTTTTCTTTCACTGATTAGCAGCTTCAGAAACATAAAATAACTGAATTCTAAGATCTCCCCTTCTGTCCTTTTCAATACTAGCTAAAGTCAGAGGCCATGGACATGTCCAGACTCAAAGCAGTTTAACGTGAGGGAGTCTCTGAGCCAGTGAAACTTTTTATATCATTCAACACATCCATCATCATCATTAATGGGCTCAAATTCTCTTCTGGCTCCCGCAGTTGTCCAGCCTGACTGTTCCTTGTTCTGTATCTTGTTTTTACTCAAGAAACTCAGGGAATGCTAAGGTGATCTCCTCATCCCCTCCTCCCGGCAACAGCTTCATGCCATGTAACAACCATTTGTAAAATTGTGCGTCTTTAGTAAATTTGTTGGGTCCAGCTGGTGCGAACGTCTATTTGAAAACAATATTCAAACAACTGTATCTTATAAACTGGTCTATGGCTGATTCACTTACAAGCCTCTGGCATCCCCGGCCATCGACAAGAAGTGGTCAGCAGAAAAAAATACAAACAAAATGGACATTCTTATTCATGTTTAAAGAAAGGTCAGCTTCAAGCTAATTCATCTGCCTTGCACTTCTGTAATTATTTCTATGCAAATATAATTCTCGATAATGTTCACACTGGATCAAACGATCAAGTTTTTCCTTGTGCAATAGGAACTGATGGCAAATTTGGCATTCTCCCTGCCCAAACTGAGCTAATGAAATGTATTATGTTGAGTTTCTGAATGAAGCGGAGTAGAAAATCTCTGACACTTCCTTCCTCATTGTTTCTCAAAATTGTTGATTCATGTCTTTTAAGGTCAGATCGGATGGCAGAATATTATGTCTAAATGGACATTTTCACATCTGAAATAGGCAATGCCGGCTTGAAATTTCTCCATTTTTTCATACACACAAGTTTATGCTGTGGCCCATGAATTCCGCCAGCGCTTCAAAGTGTTCAGTTCTTGTTTTCTTTTATAGTCAAAACCGAAAAAGCGATTCAGATCACTTGGTCATTATATAGTTTATAAAACTCAAGCGCATTTGGGGAAAAAATTCTCGTACACTGAATGATACGAGTTCCTTTGCCATTCTGATGATCCTAGGGCTGTTGACACTGACAGCAGAATGACAAAACATCAATCTTTTAGTTTTGTTATACAACTTTTGATAATCCAAATTTATACACATTTTGATATTCATTTATAACTCATAAACGTGTTGTCCGTTATTATTGTGTAAATGTTCCCACCGTGTGAGGCACAATATAGCCGTTATCGTGCTAATGTGTCATTAAGCCCCAACACAAGCAAACAGCAATATGCTCTTTTTACTACTCTTGTTTATCTCACCTATGCCTTACAGAGATGGACTGAAATATCCAATCATCGCTCTCAAACTAAATTAATTCATTTCGATGTTCAACTGCATCGAGATAATCTCCACTAGGAGGTTGAAAGGCAAATACAGAACGTAAATGTTCCAACGATCAAAAAAGAACATCCCTAAAAAAAAAAAAAAAACTCAAGCTTCACCTACCGATATGCGTCTTTTTTCGTTAGGACGACAGAGTACAGCACGTATTTTCTGCAAAAGGTTTGCATTGTCTATTAATAGTAGGCTACCATCACCGCCGTGTTGTGGGATTTCCTGTTCTCTTTCTGGAAAAATGATGGCGTGCGTTCAAAATCGAGTTTGCAGCGCTACACCTATAGTCTCTTTACTTTTTTGGCGAAAACCGTGAAAACGTACTGCGCAGTTTGGAGGGAATGGGAAATGTTAGACAAAGCCTGAGTAAGCGATCTCAACAACTAGATCCTGATACATTTACACTGTGACAAACAGTCATCATACATGGAGCATGTAAAACATGTATTTCTATCTTCTCAAAAGCAAACAGTGTCAGCCAGTCTGTTCTACTTTACATGTATTCGTTATCTGCCACTCTTTAAAAAAAAAAAAAAAAAGAGAGAGAGAAAGAGAGAGAGAGAGAGAGAGAGAGAGAGAGAGAGAGAGAGAAACCTGTAATAAATGAATTAAAAATAACTAAATCTTGACAACAAGTCCCTATTTTTATCTAATCTTCGTGAAATGTTTAAGAAGTGGGAGTGCAAACAGTATATATATATATGTATTACTATTACTGTTAAGATCAGACTCAAGTTTTGGATGAACCGATAATTTTTATCACATTCCAAACGCTTCGTCGTCGATAAACCAAGATTTAAGTCATATTTTTATTTGTAATTACAACATATATCCTGTTCTCCAAT
The DNA here is from genome assembly GCA_038406235.1 of Peronia verruculata. NCBI lineage: Eukaryota > Metazoa > Mollusca > Gastropoda > Systellommatophora > Onchidiidae > Peronia > Peronia verruculata. The sequence goes on along the minus strand of JBCAUA010000014.1, from coordinate 938,315 downwards.
ATCTGCATTTCCTCCACTCTTAAGCCCGATTTACACGTAAGGTAAAATCCTCAAAGTTTGTCACCAAGAAATGTCCTTTTCTCCTCAGCCCGGAGGTTTTTCCCTTTGGACTCATCCCTCACATTAATTCTTCCTTGCGATTGCCACATTACACATAGCGTTCTATCTGTCGATCCTGTGTTACAGTGTTGTTTTACACAATTGTTCACTGCTAGATTCTATGCATATATACCTAGAAGCAAAAGATGTCAGAGACATCAGCCGTAATAACTACCGTATAATGACTCTCTCGTTATGAATGAGAATGCGCGCTAAACTCTGTATGAATGATTTAGATATATACATCTATTTCTTTTATCACAAGATGGCATATGCATTTTTAGTCCAGGGCGTCGAACACACAAAAAAGTATTTAAAATGTTTATTTATTTTTTTTATGCATCAATTCATAAATCTAATTTTTTTTTTTTGCCACTTGTCAGTAAAGGTGCATTACATTTCAATTCATTATATTTTGTGCCCTATTGAAAAAAAACAAAAACAAAACAAAAACAAACTACAATAAAGCTCTTATTTTACAACGTGTCAGAAAAGCTGGACTAATGTTCACATTTCGCAGCTTTTCGAACCTTTTGGTGCAGCTGTATTGGAACTTTTATTTTGCAACTTGTCGGAAAGGCTGCTTCATTTCTCACGTTTTGTGTGTTGTTCGAAATCTGAAGTTAAAAATGTTTTGCGAAACTGCCATAATTTTTAATCAACTATAACTTTTTGTCGTAGAAACTGCATTAATTAAAGTAAAGCTCATATTTTGTAGCTTATCGCAAACCTGCATTATTGTTCTCATACTATAACTTGTCGTAAAAGCTGTATCAAAGGCACAATATAAATATTGCAATAATTTGTCAGAGAACTTCTGAATCTTATTTTGCAACTCATCCGAAGAATTAAATTTATGTTCACAATTCATAGTAGGTCTACCGGTATGTTGAACGATATATTCCAGATCTAAAAAAAAAAAAAAAAAGGACACCTGGATAGCCAGAAGATTACAT
>JBCAUA010000014.1:886285-925680 GCA_038406235.1 Peronia verruculata | reverse complement strand
AGGGGCAAAAAAGATTTTGCACTTTCCACCCTGATATATATATATATAAAGGATGTTCTTGTTTATATATATATATAAAGGATGTTCTTGTTTATAAGTAAACCCTAGGATCAGATTGTTTATTTGTTCTGCCAGTTAAGAATAAGTGAATTTAATGTCCATTTTACAGGTGGTTATGATAAAGTCAGGAGTGGCTGTTGTCTTCCTTGCCGTTATGATACAGAGGGTAAGGACTTCTTGTCAGAATTAGACTTCATTCAACCTCTTATTGAGTACATCTCTATGATTTGTATCCTGTGAGACGGTATCACAATTAAGTTCAGATCTTAGCTTCACAACATTGCAACTTGCCTATATTTCCTGCATATGACATACATTGATTTTCTTGTACATAGTTCATATTCAACTAAGCAAAAGCCTGGAAATCCCAACCGAAATGTTTGTACCCTGCTGCTAAAAATAGAAAATAGAACACTCACTAATGTTTGTTACCGCTCCACCACGAGATCTGTCGAACAGTTGTCACCGGTCCCGTGCATTTTTTCTGATTTTCTTTTTCAATGACAGTAAACAATTTAGAAAGTTTGTACCCCCTCCTACTAAAATTAGACAGGGATTTCCAGCCGTTCTCTTAGTTGGAACAAATCTATTGGTGTTCATCCATATATGATATTAATATCCTGAATAAAGTGTCCTGGTAGTTCATTGCGTTGTGTTGAGTAACACTTATGAACTGAATTTTTGTCTAAATGTGTTGCTGATTTCATAGTTTAAGATCTCAGCTCACTTATTCTCACAGGGATCTGGCTGATATACTCCAGGCAAAGGCAATTCATTTTCTCTGTGAAGAGAAGAAAATCATATATTCTGCCAGTGAAAACAGTGTGTGGCATCAAAAGATAAAAGTTTGGGCAGCTGATTGATGTTGATCTGAATTTTACTGTAAATTTTTGTGTACTGATTGTAATGTAGATGGTTTGGCTTAACACAGTCATGGTATGGAATGAACAAGGAAAGCTCCACTGTATGTGTTATAAGCTTTTTATCTGTAATTGGCTTTCTGCAACTGTGGCCACATTGTTAGCTAACGAGTACCATCCATCCCAAAACTGGAATTTATCAGAGCATAGAATGCTTTTTAGGTCAGTATTCAGTTCTACAAGACTGATCCATGTTTTTTTGTTTTTTTTTTAATATTCAGTAGACATCAGTGTAGAAATACAACACACTTATTATAGCAAGACAGTTTGCTGTTGGGATTTAGATTCAGTTTTCACATTGCTTGTTATGTGTTTTCTTTTGCTTCATAAAGCTTTTACCCCCTGTGCTAGAGGAGTTGAAGAATGAGACAGAGTTTTGGGATCCAGACACTGTGGAGCTGATGCAGTGGATCATGTAAGTTGTTTTTTTTTTTTTTTTATGGGAATGAATGAAAGCAGAGGTATCCGTATATAGTCAATCTGAGGGATTGAATTCTATTGTCAGAGAATCTAACTGACAAAAAGTAAGGTGCTACTATTTCTAGTTAACCAGATTCTGCATTTGTAATGTTTGGATGCTTGCTGTTGAAATGTCAGCTGTTAATCTCTCACTGCTTTTCTTTTAGAAAAAATGTTTTAAATTTTATTTTGGCTTTCTTAATCTTGAATCAAAGATATGAAATGTAGCCAAAGTACCAAAGTACTTTTTGTTCTAAAGCTTATGTCTTTTTTTGGCCCTGTTCATCTCAATTTCAGTGCTTAGTATATTTTGTGTATGCTTAATTTGACGGAAGAATATGTGTGAATCACTTCAAATATTGAATAATCTTTCTGATATACTGTATTATGAAGATTTTATGGAAATCTATCCATTTCCACCTATTTACCATGAGTGAACAAAATTCATAAAAATATCTATTCTCATGCTAGAACAGTAATATGACTGAGGAAATGGGTGAACAGTAATTGATGAGCAGAAAAAAAAATATAAGTAATCCATAGTCATACAGTTGCTGTCAGAACATTTATCCTAAATCTATGTATATATCCTTTGGCATATGTACAAGTAAGTACAAGTACGTAAAGTCAATCATTTACTTTGTGTAAGGAATATGGGTTGGGTCTTCAGTTGTTCAAATATTGTCTTTTTTTCTTCTTTGTCTTTCAGCAAGAACACACCAGCAACAGCTTCTTTTACCGGCAGTATGCAACTCTTAGCTGGAGTCAAACTGTGCACAGGACGCCATATAACAAACCATCCACACTATGAGGACAAATATCTCAGGCAAAAGACTAAAGAGGTGGCAATGACGTTCACATCATTTCAGTAATAGCAATAACAATGTAGATCATTTATGCAGCACTTATCCCTGCACAGTGTAGACTTTGCACTCTGTTTCCCTATTGAGACCCGTATATGAGGCTCAATTTGCTCAGACGTTAAACCTGGAGGTTTTGTTGTTGTTGCTGTTGTTGTTGTGTTTGTGCTGATAATGCATTCAGTTTGACTACAGTTGACAAATTCATCTGTTTGTTCTAAAATATGCCCACTAGTACATGCAAGATCTAATCACAGAGACATCAGTAGTGTCTGTTAGAAAACTAGTATTCAATATCTGATAGAATTCTGAATTTTTTGTTCCATTATTATCACACTATATGATATATAACAGTCATAATTTGATAGGAAATGATCTCTTTGGACAGTGATACATAAGTTTCATGACGAGGTGAAGTGATATTAGATTTATCATGTGTAGTCTTTCTAGTATTAATGAAAAAGGAAATTAGGTCTATTTTACTTTGATGGCAAAATTCTTTAATTATAACTCTTCAGAGCAGATATATTTAGATCTAGAGTTAATTCCTGCGAGGTTAGGGTCAGTAGAATCCAATTTCCTCACTGATCCTCCACTCCCTGCTTGGCTATTGAACTCATTTGAGACATGACATGATGAAATCAAGCGTTTGTCAAACTGAGCCGAAATCACACGTTTTTCAACAATGAATGAATTTTTGACGCAGCTTTTTTTTTCCTCCCCAGACCCTTCTACATCAATCTAAAAATGCATTTCAGAGTTCAGTTTACTGAAACAGATCCAGAAAAAGCTGTATATATGTATATGTCTTGTGCCCAGAGCAAATGAGTCACAAGTCGCTCTGGGCGATCGCACGTTACGGCCGTTTTTAACTATTTTCCAGCTCAGCTATCAAATTTTTCGTTCAGAAAAACGGCTGTAAATTGAAATTCCCCCAATCGACTTGCAACTCATTTACCCTGGGTGCGAGACATATTCTCTCAATACTCAATAGCCCTGTTGTAAAACAGAAATGATTAAGTGAAACTGGTATTTTCAATTCAAAATAAACATTTTTTTAAAAATCTGATTCACGTATCTGCAGTTGTATCAGATCTATGGGAGGAGGAAGCCAGCAGAGGTCCACGCCATCCTGAAGAAATATAACAGCAATTACATTATCTTAGAGGACAGCATTTGCCGAGCTCCTTCTAGAGGAGGCTGTCGTACTCCAGATCTTGTGGACATTGACAATGGAGAGGTGAGACTGGCTTATTGGCAGGTCTATTTTTTTTTTTTTTTCTTCATCCAAGAGAACCTTCAGTATGAAAGATTTATGGTATTCTATTTCTGTTTTTTAGTTTAGATTGATATGATACATACACATAGAAGGAGATGAGGAAATGTTATATTTCATAATTTGGAAGATTTATAATCTTTCATTCCTGTTTTCAAATTGGGATGATGACTATAGACATCTATGAAATGAAATCAGGAGATGTTGTATTTCAATTTGGACAATTTATGATCTTCCATTTCTGTTTTTTATTTTAAATTGGAATGGTACAAAAGAAAATAATTCATAAAATGAAATCGGAAGATGTATTCAAGTTGGAAGATTTATGGTCTTTCATGTTTTGTTTTCTAGTTTAAAGTGGAATGATAGAAAAGATTATACTACATATACATGAAATGAGATGAGATATGTTGTCCTTCAAAATTGTTCTTGCTTTTCTGTCCCCGGTTTATATAAGGATTGTTACAGTTAATAGATAAGCCTGATCTCACCTTCAGTTGATCATTTTCACCAGTTTAGTCCTAGTATTGTCAGTTGTCTCATTGTTGCCTACACTCAGATAACTCCAGTGAGAATATTGCCAGGAGCCGATGTAAAAACGCACATCACTGATGCTGTTGCCTCCTTTTATGAATCCAATTTCATGCGTACAAAAAGAGCATAAATAGTTTGCATGATGCAAATTTGCAATATAATGTCCATGTATTTATGTTTCTATTGTGCTTACATTCAAACTGTATAAGATGTAGTTAAGATGTCAGTGGAAAATAAAGGTGATGTCTGTAAGTTGTAGACTATATCATACTGGTAAAAAACATTTTTATCGCTGATATTCATTTCTTGATTCTCACTCAAATGCTATCTATGTTTCAGATGCCTGATGAACCCATTGATATACAAGGCCTGGCTAAGCCACGAATACCCAGATTTTGTGAGGAAGTTAGAAATCAACGTCCAGGTTATGCCAAATATTTCAAGTCAGTCTTTGTTAATAATACATTTCGCATATACATGGTTACATGATAAATGTCACCTACATTAGTCTGCAATGTGTTATAAGCTTATTGAATTTATACTTAAGAGAGAGGGCTATCTCATACTTTTACCTCATCATTACAAAACCTATAGTCTGCATTTGCAGATGATGGAAGATAAATATGATCATAATCAAAAAGTTTTTGTCCCGCTGGCAGTTATTATAACATATTAACAAAGAGACATTGCTATATTAATCCTCAAGTGTGAATACACTTTGATATTTGAAACTGTCAATGGTGATGCTTGTATTTCATCCATAATATTGAAAACACTTGTTCTCATAGTACTGTTGATAAAGGAGAAGAATCATAGTTGTACATTCTAGTTCAGTCAGCACTATAGGATCTGAGTTCATGTAAACATCAACAGTTCTGAACTTCATCATATGTGAAGTCTAGTCTTCCCTCAGTATAATAAGGGAGAGTGTTTTTTTACCAATCTTGTAGCAACTTCCTTCTGCGAGACACAAGAGGGTGTCGAGCAAGCAGTCTAGAGAAGAGAGCCATCACTTTCCTTCTCATCATTTGGAAGATGGATCTCAAAAAATTTTGCTAAAATCATTATGACAAGAAATCATCCTTAATTTTTCATGATTTATGTTTCAAGCAAAATACTTTTTCCCCATCTTACATTGTATGCCTGGCAGAAAGACTGATGAAAAACACTTTCCATTACAGTAATTTGGTCTTTTTGGTACAGCAGTAGTCAGTCCCTCAATATTGACCTTAAGAGCATATTGCACTAATCAGAATTTGCTCAAAATGAATGTAGGAGATAACCACCTCCAGGTGGTTGAAAGACATAAAATGACCAAACTGCATGTAATACCATTCTGTCAACGGATTGTCTTTACGATCAAATCATACGACTATGGTTTTGTCCAAGACTATATTTAATGAATATTAGAAGAATTTCTAGATTTTAATCCAAACATTTAAATTTGACCTCTATGCAATTCATGAAAGTAAATAAAAATACTCCTGCCACCAAGAATTTTGGATTTGAGTAGTCAACAAAAGATTGTTGATTTTAATATGGAAGAGAGTAAAATCAGCATACATGTGTCATTGCAGTGAAAGGTTTGAGAATTTCATTTACTGAAGTATGTAACTTGAAATATAAAGCTGTGTTGATATTGGTTTTGCGACCAGGGCAAACGAGTCAGTAGTCGCATTGGGCAATGAAGATATACGCCCGTTTTTGGTCGTTTTTAATTACTTTCTGACTAGGATACTAAATTTTTGTTTGTTTTCACTGAACAATAATTTAGCCTTTTTTAATCTGAAAAAAAAGTTTTTATATCATAGTTGCAAAATAGTGAAAAATTGTTAAAAATGGCTGTGATTTGAACTCATATGGTGCAACTTCCAACTCATTTACCTCGTGCGCAAGACATTGAAAGTTCAAGGTTTTTAATACATACTAATTGGATCTCATGACTAGGATTGTGGGAGATGAATCAATACAAGTATATACTTATACTAATTTTTCAAGTAATATCTTGTTGAGTTAAAGAAGTGCATTTTTAAATGATACACATATATGTACAGTTTATGATATGAAGTTGTGTTTATGAGATTTATGAGATTAAGTAGACAGATGAGGAGAATACAGTGGACCCTCGGGTTACAGATGGCTTGGTTTACAAACAGATCGGTTTATCAACAAGCTTTGAGAACAAATTTTACCTCGACTTTCGAACAATGATTCAGATTACGAACACGCCCACTACCCACAATCAGTGAAACAGGTTTTGGTTTATGAACATGGTCTTGGAACAAATTAAGTCCATAACCCAAAGGTCCACTGTTACGGGTCAATCAGGGTAAAATAACTATAATAAATGTATTGTATATACAATGTATAGAACTAACGATGGAAACGGCAAGTTTATTTACCCATGATCACTTTTCTAAATGTATCTAGGTCACAGGTTAAACACAATACATGTTGTAATACTTTGTTAATGTATAAATTTGTTTCGATTCTTTGAACATAGAAGAAGTGTCTAATTTTAGAGTTGAAAGGGCAGTGATATAGTGACAGGAATTGCTATCATAACTGCATTTATTTCATTTGCATTAACTCATATCAGGCGAGATAAAGAGGGAAGGCAGTTTTTCAGTGTATGTTTAGCCAGTATGTATCACTCTCACATTGGTTAAAATATTTTGTTTTCATTTTGTTCTACATGACATATTGAAAGAAACAAGTTTACCAAAGGTCAGTTGAAAACGTTTCCTGTTCATGATGAGTGATGATCAAGTCAGTGATTTAATTCTTAGGTGTGCATATGTGAGTGAGCGCAGATGCATTTTATAATTCATTAATTTTCATCTAACATCGTAGGAAACTTTAAAATTTGTATCAATTTTGTGTTTCTTGCTACATTTACATTCACACGATTTTATCCTGTGATGGTAGGCACAGAATGTGTTTCCACAAACTGCCAACTCTCATGTTATGTCACTTCATGAGTCCTGTGTAGTATACCTAAGAGTTGCATGAAATTTGCGCCCCAGGACAGAAAAAAAATTGATATATAATGTCACATGACTGGGTTGAATGGGATTCTGTTGAGAAAATTGGATGTACTGAAAATGAACTCAGTTGTTCATTCTGAACATGAATAACTCAGCACTGTTGAGTCTTTTTTTTTTTTTTCAGAGTATAGCTACATACGTTTCTATTTTTTTCATCAGTATCAATAACTGTACATTAATAATTTGACCTCAGGCTCATTCGAGCCCGAGTCATCTGGGACACATGAAGTTTACTGCATACATATGTTTGCACTGTGTTTTAAATTCAGTGTCAGTAAAATAGGCCATATTATATCTACCAGTTGCCAGAGAACCTTGCCAGTTGTGGAAAAAAATCTCAAGATCTGATATTTTTGTATACAAATTGACTGTTCTTCATACATGTATCAGCTCAAGAGAGTCTTTTATCAAGATATCAGGGTTGCACCATTTTCATTCCCCAAGGTATTGTATACATCCTTGAAACTTGAAATTTCATGCAAAGCGTCTCACTTCCAACTGCCATATAATAAATTTAAACTTTTTAAAGATCAAATATGTACTTGGCATACTTTCATTATAGTCTTGTGTCTCACAGCCAGTTAAAATGAGTTTGTCAGTTTTCCACCAAACTGAGATATTACTGTAAAATAAAAACCCCCAAGTAGGTATTTTAAGCTCTCACATGACCTAGGGAACATTGCTCACATGTGGCTTTGTTTATGTGATGTGACAGGTCTGAGAGCTCATCATTCATCCAGATTTGTCTGCCATGCGCAGAGCAAGTAAACAAAGCCACATGTGAGCGATGTCTCCTAGGTCATGTGATTTTGCTTAAAATACCTAATTCATAATCTTTTATGTGGTGGAAAAAGTTTTGGGCAAACTTGATGGTAGCCAGAAATATTTTAAATTGAAAAAAATAGAAGTTGACACTTCAGCACCAGGTAAAGTCAGGGGGCAAAAATCAGCCAAAAATTATCAGTTAAGCATACGTCTATATATTCATCTCAAAGCATCCTGAAATAGCAATATTTTCTTATTCAGAGGTCAATGTTCTTTGAGTTTCAGCAATGCCGTTTCATCAAATTCAACACCGGATTTCTCTGTTGAGATCCAGCAAACTGACGGCTCATTCTGATTGGCAGCAAAGACACATACATACATTTATCTATTTGCTGTGATGTTCAATTCCTCTGCCGCCTGTTTGGTTTTCAGTTTTGTATCTATCTTTTCTTATTTTTTATTCATGATTACTTAACTGAATAGTGGGAAAATTCTTTTTATCTTACTTTCCTCATTCTGAAGACATAAAAATGTCACAACTTTTGAATTTTTTTGTTTACTAATATATAGTTGGCATTTTTTAAATCACACGGGCTTGCATAGTTTTCACATCTTTACATTATAAAATTATTCACTATTGCCATAAATTTGACTATAGAAATATATAAAGATGAGGATAATCTCACTTGTTGGTTGTGAATTTTTCACAATGTTGAGTAATGTTTTTAACTCATGCGTTAAGTCTTCTATTCATCACAAAGTTGATAATTAAACTAATTTACCTATATCATAGTGAAGTTTCTTTTTTTACTGATATGTAGATTTTAAATTGAAGGGTTTCAGGGCCGATGCGACAAACGCCATTCTTTGAAAATTTTTAGTTTATACCCCACAATATTGGGAATGGTGATGGGGCTATATGGTAAGGACTTTCCTTTTCAGCAAACACAACTTATCTTTCCTGAAAGTCTTTAGAAAATTCTAGTTTTTAATGATATATTACTAGCCACTGGAGAACAAATTGTCATTTTTATCTTGACGGCAATTTTGGATATGTCTCATTTTGCTATGAAACCCTTCAATTAAAGACACAACAAACACACAAACATATAAAAAATGTATGAAGTCCAACAAGTGTTGAAGTAAGCTGGACATTTATACAAATTTATTATTTAAAAAATTAACAACATGATCAAGCCCATAAGAAACAGGAAAAGGTGTTGAAAATGTGATGTAAAATAATAAAAAATACCAAGCTTATTTAGGTGGTGAACATGTTCAATCGTTACACAGCACACACGGGTTCCGACAGAAGGTAATAGTACACTCACACTTACAAGATGGTCAAATATGACAGAAATATATAATTGCATTCATAGCTTTCTCGAAATAGGGTGAAATGGATATGCAGATTGTACAGCCATCAATACTTTCAAAAAAAAATTTTTTAAGAAAAAACAAAGAAAACAAACAAAGCTTATACAAAGCTTGTTTGAATTAAAAATCAGAACAAATGAAAATATAATTTATCTGACATGTTCACAAAAGTCCATCACGCACAAAAAAAATGCATTCTCAGTGGAAAATATAATTTGTAGTGCCAATAGGGTGGTCTCTCCGAAGTGAGAACAAGACGTTAATTCTTTACAACAAAATTTGTTGCATATTTCTATACTTTAAAAAAAGAAAAAAAAAAACAAAAAAACCCACAAAGACAGAAATGTCACCGCAAACAGTCTATTTCATGGAATTCATTCACACACTCTGTGTAAGGGAACAAGCTCTTGGTCTCACTGTTGAAAATGATTGATAAATTTGAAAGCAGTGTATTGATTTGAAAACACTAGAACATTAAATCTGTAAGGATGTTGCACAATTTATTCTAACAGAATCGATGTTCTGTAGACTCCTTAACAAGCCATCTGCGTTGTAATCTATGCTTCTAATGAAGCAGTAGTACCTTAATAGACATATCTAAGTTAAATGTATTATTCCATTAATAAAAAAAAAAACAAACAAAAAACACAGACATATGCAAAAACTGAGAGGTTTCTAAGAACACTGAATATATGTGCTAACTTCCAAAATGAAATAAAAGTGTTTTATTTGCATTCTTAAATGGTAGCTTGCACAGATATTTCCCTGTGCCAGATTATCTCAAAATTCCAGTGAGAAATATAAATCAAGTACTTTTCACTATACTAAGTACACCGTTTGCAACCTGTAAACAAAATGGTCATGAATATGTACGGAAAAAATGAACTATTCATTAAAAATATTTACTTATGGGATTTTGGACTCAGGGATGAAAATTTTGAACTCAAAGGTTGTAAATTTCACAATGATAACAGTAGAAACGATCCTTTTGCCAATATGGGAAGAAAGAAAATACTGCTCAGATTGCTCCAAAGGAACTGCACTATTAAGTAATTTGGCCAGTTTTGGAAATAATAGCTTTCAATACAAACAAACAAATCTACCATGTAGGAAAAGGTTGGGCAAAGTCTTAAATCATGAGGGAACTTAATGTGACCCGCTGAAAACAATTAGCATTTTCATAGAAAAAATTTGTATTATACTGAATGTGAAAAATTTGATTGACAGCTTTATTTTGGCATTGATTCTGGATTAAAAAGTAAATTTGATCACTTTGCTGAAATTAAATGACATAGGCAACCTTGATGCTGATATTCTGGATTAGACTGAACGGTACTGAAAGAAAATGTGTTTGTGTTTTTAAACACATCATTCTATAGAACGCACAATTCGGATCAAACACCCTTGCGCGTTTACTATACACTTACTATCCCCTTTTTAGGATAACATCAAACATAGTGAACTTTTTTCAGCTTTCTGTACAGACATAGATCTTTATGCAACAATATTGTGTGCCTCATTTCATGATACATTCAGTAGTTTTCGAGGCCACAAGCCTTTTAAGGATTTATAGTATATATTAATAATTCTATTGGTAAATTCCTTTTTTAAAAGATATTATCTGCAACTGTTGCTAAAGAAAGTGATAAGACATTAATTATTTGTATTCTGGCATAAGTCTGACATAAGCCATTACCAGAGCAGTGACATGATATCAAGAATGTTCCCATTAGACTGCTAGATAATCAGATTTGATGTACAAATACAGGATAACTGATTCCAGTCTTGTTGTAAGCATACATATACAAAGAGCTGTTAAGTTTTGCTGAATAGTCACTTTCAGCAGCTAGCATTGAGAGCCAGTTAATCATTTCAGTGCCAAACAAAAAAAGAGAGAGAGAAACTATGGCAATATTTTACTCTTACTAATGGAACCAAACACTCCAATCCAAAAAGCACTATCACACATTGTATAAGTCAAAAACACCCTGTATAAACACAACTTTATAGCATTACAAACAAACAAACAAACAAACAAAAAAACACAGGGATGGGAGGGGTATTTAGACACTGCACAGACAGAGCTGTACAATGTGGGAGAAAAACGGGGGAAAAAAAAGTTATAATATAATCAATCATCACATAAGGAGCATAAGAACAGAAAGCTATGTCTGTAAACACTTTATACAGCTATCTAGAAGTCATCAACACAAAACACATCAAAAGAAAAAGATCAGCCAGAAGATTGAAATGAATGGATGGTGATTTTTTTCAGTACCCTGTAGATTCATTTCTGCAGAATGAAATCTGATCACCTTTTAATTAAGTTACATTTTCTCTACTATGAGATTCAACACTAGCATATTTACAACATTATCTGGGTGGTAAAGTAAAACAAACATTCAAACAAAAAAAACATAAAATAAAGACGTAGTTTAATTATCAAAGAATGAACTCTTCTGAATCTCCACAAATCAGAGGCTTAGCCATTAAAAAAGAGTGGCCTTGTCATTAGTACACTGTAAACAATTTGCATAAAATATGAGATCTTTTCAATGAACCTTTTCTGAGCCAAAGAGTTTCCCACAGCTGTGCCAGAGCATTCTAAAGGTGAACAGCAACAATTTGAGAAATCTGATGTGAAACGAGCCACCAAATTACATGTATAACCTTTTCCTATTTTCATTTTTAAAAAAAGAGATATGAAAGAGTTACTGTTCATAATGACAGATAAAAACAAGCACTGGCAGCTTCAGAAACGATACAAATTATATATAATCTGGGGATCCTCTACTTAAATAGACAGTTGGCACAACTTCATAAAAACAGAAATCCGTTTATGTCAAGTCGACTGGCACGGAAAGAGTCGACATGCAGCAAAAGTCATTCCATCTTTCTCCTTTGTTCTTTCAATTCTTGTTGCTTCAATTATTATCTGCATCATAATGACCCATAATTCATTAATTATTCACAGTGCAGTTTATTTCCAAATGTAAACCAAAAAGCCGAGGACTCCCATCTCATGACAGTTCACTCTGTCAAACAAAATGTTTGTTTGTTTGCTAACCACCCGTCATCCTTATGAAGTTCAGAACAAGTTCATTACCTTAAATTAATCAGTTTTGAAAGAGCAGCGAGAGTTCAGAGCTATCCAATCACTCTCCTGCATTGATGGTTTTAACTTGATTGTCGCAATTTTATTGTGAAACTCAGTGAGTACTGAGCCCAGTGGACGTGTCTTGCAGCTATACATGTTCTGATATACTTTGAGAAGATGCCTTTTCAATCACAGTCTGACTATTTCAAACAAAACTTTCCATAATGATAAACGGTAACGTACTGCATCACTTTCTTCCCTAAAAATTCTGCTCTGGTCCCTGAATGCTAACAATTTCACTGCTAACAACAGTACCAGATACATCTAATCAGTGCCCTCATGTGCTAAAAGACGTACCATGAACGTCCTGGCTCAGCTCAACACCAACCTGCCCCTCTGTCCCTTTGATCCAATGGGCCAACCTGTTTTGTGTCTAGATACAGAATCTTTTGATAGAGGAATCAAACAGATGATTGACAGATGAGAGCGATGAGAGCCAAGTATAGTCTGTTTAAGTAAAAATTACCAACATTGAATAACAGTCGGTGTTTCTGATTATAAGCAGGAAAGCACAGGATGGATGCTGATTGCCTCATTCACAATGGGCGGGACCGAGTGCAGTGGGGGTTAGTGGTGGTCAAGACTGCTCGTAATATGTATTCCTGATGCTTGGCACAGGACTGCAAAATTGGTGTGGTGGTGAAGTGGTTAAAAAAACAAGTTTTTTTGTTTTTTTTTTAAAGAAAGTGTTATCCAAGAGAAAAGGCATTTTATTCAAAGTACACCAGAGTAGTAATTTTGAGTGTTAGCCTCAAATGCTGGCATAGTTTCCACAGAAACAGAATCATGCATAAAGATAAATACCCAGCCAATGGTGGTACTCGGATGCATAGAGACAGCAATAATTAGTGAAAATATAACCTCTGACAACTCCCAAGTAAAGAAATCTGAGCAGCAGGGGAGAAAGAGAAGCAAAGAGTGAAACAAATGAAAACTATACCACAACAGATCTGTTATCTCCAGTCATGGCATTTATACACTCTGTCTAGTTTACAAGCTGGAAATTAAAAAATGTGGCATATGCGCACACAAACAATCTGAAGCAACAATGGGGCAGTAAATACAAAGCAGCATCTTAAAATAACATCTAGGCATAGGTCTGGTCAAAGTATTAGTAATTTTTTTCCCAAAACGATTACTGAAAGCAGTTGCTAAAATACTAAAATCCATGACCGTTCAGACCAAAAATTTTAGTAAACTGAAACTTTACATACAATTATTCTGCTACACAAAAAGCACCGTACTGCTCCCATACACCAAACAAAAGACTAAGTTTTCAAATAAATTTTTGTCAGATTTATGTGGAGGTTTACACATAAAAATTTTTTCAAAGCAGTATGCAGATACTGCCATTTTTCAGATTCTTACCCAGATGCATGAAGCTAAAAAAAGGCATACATATATTTTATGCATATTCAAATAATATTCCACATTTAGTGTCTAATCTCATAAACAAGATTAGACAATCGACTAAACCATATGAAGAAGCCATTAGTACTACAAAATATGACATTGCATCACAGCCACAAATACAATCCTAAATTAAACCACGGACATGAAGCAGATTCAGGATCAAGCTGTTCTTAAAACTACAGCTTACAACCATGCCTATGGCATCCACTCCTACACCCCAAAGCATTGAGTTTTCGGTTGGCCAAGTTGTAACTGACTGTTTTCTTGGAAAAACAGAAAAGAAATCTAAAAAAAAAAATGTAAAAATAAAAATTAGTAATAAATATCAAACAAAAACTGAAAGGTCTCTCCAACAAAGAAATTTTCACAGAAACTGACAAAAAAAAATAGAAAAGTAATTGACACTGATGTCACAAGACAATAGCCTGGAAGAAGCAAAGCTCCATAAATGCTAATCCTTACATGTGACCAGAATACAGACTGGACAATTTTTGAGACTAGAAATTCACAATCTTCACATCTTTGTACTTATGCTTTTTTTTGTTTTGTTTTTTTCTAAGGAAATATGGACACAGTGTCTTGTGCAATATGACATTCGGCTATATAAGAAAACAATGACTGAGAGTCTCGTCTACCGTTACCGATGCTGGGCAACTGTGTTTGTAGTCCATTGGATTACATGAGTCAGACATCAAATTGGGCCTTGTTAAAATAAATCAGTGACTGGAATAGCGGCTCAAATACTGGTTCCAACATTCTATCCTTGGGAAAAGACAATTTACACGCAGTTCCTGACCCAATCCAGGTTTGAATGGGTTTCTGACACTTTAGATGGTGATTGATAGTGTTAGATTTATAAGGCAGGATATCAAACTGCTCTCCCAAAAAAGTTGGAAACTGTATTTATATGTCTTGCGCCCAAGGTAAATGTCAGTTGTCACATCGGGCGATCCCAAGTTACAGCAGTTTTCAACTATTTTCTGACTCAGATACCAAATTTTTTTTCCCCAGGTTTTTGTGGGGAAAAAAAAGTTTTTTTTGGTTTTTTTGGGGTATGTCATTTGGAAAAAAGTTAAAAATAGTCACAACTTGAAAACGCCCCACTCAACCACCTCACTGAAAACTGCTTCATTATTGGCTTCTTAAAAATAGCAAAAAACACTTCCCAGCATCGGTAACAGAACAAGAACTTTATAAAATAAAAATGAACAACATCTTTGGTTATGCAAACAACTGAACAATTCTACAATTGATTAAGTTAAAAAACATTGTCCACTATCACACATACTCACCTGTATAAATGTAGCTTTTGACCATTCATCTGGATTATTTTTGGCAAACACATGTTTGATGAGAAAATTTGCAATAAAAATGATGATAATCTTCTATAAATGTCTGATTAGGTCTTTTGGATGTTACATCACCTTGGAATGTTCATTCAATGATGAGCCTGCTGAACAAATCTCTAAAACGAGACAGGGCTGAATGCATTATCATTATCTTATATCAGTTGCTCTGGCCAGTCTGACAGGATTATCAATTATACGACAAAGTCCTTGGCATAATTTTAACACCATACGTAGCATACAATTTCACAAGGTCGAAAAAGTTCAAAACATGAAATCAATATCTGTTCGCTGTTAAAACCACGCTAAGGACTACAAAATCTAATCAGACAATCCACACAGACATCTCAGAGACTTTATGACTCTAGACATTCCATTTCTAAAGCATGGCAGTGATGGAGTGTCAAAACTGCACGAGATGGAGTACAGTCGATATCTGTTTTGTTCTTACTGTTACGATAATTATTTGCAGTAAACAACAAAACAAAACAGGTTGCGTATCATATGAAACGACATGCTGCAAGGCAGTGTTCCATAGAAATCATATTTGAACGTCATTTTGGTTATATTCTCTCTCGTTTTGCATCAACAAAGTAAAATTTTGACTTTTCATGTTTGTTAACTGAACACCTCATACATTTTCCAATATAACAATCACATCGACTGGTACACTTTGGTAAGATAAAAAAAAAATGGCAGGGGCTATTGCAGCCATGTGTCCACAATAGACAAAAAGTCTACTGGGGCCATAAAATGGTCTCATAATTTGATTTATACACAGGTTTAAGTTAACACTATTGACTTGTGACCAGTGTGCACCACACATCGTTTTAGTAATGAGATGAATCTGGTAAAAAATGTTCATCGGGCCCAAACCCACATAGTCTTTCCACATGGCTGCAATAGTCACTCCGAAAAAAAAATCTATCTCTATATATAATAAAACAGGAGTGAATCACAAACTTGAGCATAACACAACATAACAAAACCAGTACAGAACTTCAGAACTTTCATACATTTACAAAATGAGAACATCTAAATGCCCTTTTTATTTAGGTTATTTTTTCAACAAAGATTCAAAACTTCCACAACGTGCATCTGTATATCTCATCTTATTCATGACAATTAGGAAAAATAGGATTTTCAAGTTGACCAAAGCTGCGGAACAGCATTCTGAAATTTAGCAGAGGGTCTTTTTAGTGAAATACATGTTGCATCAGTGTTTTCTCTGGGCATGGATGTGCTAGGCTTAAAGAAATGTTGTGAATACATGCAGTCTGGGCACTAACAGTGACAACTGTTCTAACTCAGTATTGTTCCTGCCATCGACCTCATGAAGCACTTCTTACTGGTTTCTACACAGATCACAGCTATCAATATTTAGTATCTGGTGTTCATAGAGGTATGCTGTTCCATCAAGCCCGATGGGTATGTTCACATAATCGTCAGCTGATATTCCACAACACTTCAAGTCAGCTCTAGCGCTTGTTTTGAGCGAGAAAATGGACAATAAAAATTTTGCACAAATCACAACCATGATTTACACAGAAGCAGCTTTTAGCTTAGAAATCAGCACTAAATTAACAAAACCAATCGATAAATTAAACTATATTTCTGTGTAGCAGTGATTACAGCTCTAACGTCATCATTCCAAAATTTAGAAAAATAATAATAATGGCCAACAATGACTCCAATGATAAGTGAAATCTGATCAAATACACACAGGACAACACATGCCTGATCATATTGTACTGGTTAATGTTCTCTTCAATATTAAGTTTGCCTGATGGTCAGGAAAGTTTCTGTCGCTGGCTAGAAACTGTAGCAGACTGCTCATACTTTTGAGGTCTTGATGAAACACATGCTATCTACCATTGATGAATGTAAATGACAGCAGGAGGGAGGGTGAGAATGAAATGTGTAGATTGTCAAGATAAATCAAACATGGTTAAGCCTATTCACTTGGACCATATTTTGTCACTGTTCTACAGGCATATTCTTACTGTCTCCATTTAAAATGCATTCTCCACACCATCATTTAAAAGGATGAATAGCCTGACATAAAATGTTCACAGTGTGAGTACATGTTCTAAAGTACACTGCATGCAATTTGGTCTGAAAAATACATCTGTCTTTTGATCCCAAGTACAACTTTCTTTCCTAGTGGGAAGATCCTTTGGAAAATTGATTTGAATCCAAAATCTTTTGCAATATGAAAACACATGGTTGGCCTGATACCATCTCCATTTGCCAGCATAAAATCCAGAAATATCCACAAATTTTTTCAAATTGTCCACTTGTAATTAATTCTTTCACTATAATATGAACCAAGCTCCTTCATAGGTCTCGCAATATCCAAAATTAGCATCATTTCCTCCTTGTATTTGTGATCAATTTTCAGTGGAACAATTAGCATTAAATCATCTTTCTCCGACTGCTTGATTAGGACCTCATAATGCCTAAACACTATTGGCAGTCAGACATTTTCATAAAACATCTATTCCCAAACAATACCAACAAAAAAAAATTGTCATCGGTCCTGTTAGGACAATACAAAGTATGGGTGAAAGTATAAAACAACTGCATCATGTGAACAAAAGATATTTGTCAAACAAAACATGGCTCATGTGAATGGACTTTTAACAAGTTCCAGCATAAAAAAAGACCCTTGCCATATACTTAAGGCTAGTAAACTTTAATGGTAGAACTAAGTGTTTATACTATTGTTTAAGTACACAGATATACATTTATTCAAAAAACAACTAAAGAAAAAAGTATTCATTGATGACTATGATTTTCTCATTTTGAATCAAATTTACCATTTCAGCATCCATCATATGAAACGAAATAAAAATATTGTTCAGAATCTTGAGACATGTGAAACCAAGCACACAAAATGTCTATTCTAATCTCACCGACAGTGAAATCAATCAATATCCCCAACTAGCTTACACAAATTCTTTGCATAAAAAACAAGATTTCACTTAACAAGCAGGCTAAACACTGGAGACTGAACTGTCATGGGAATTTCACGGACAAGCATAATTACATTACTACACGACATCAAAAAACTTGATCCTACAAAAACATCCGGCAGACATGGCTCACTAATTGATGACGAACAAAACAATCAATTCTCTATGCAAACTGCCAACGCCTGATTTGAAATTTATATTACCTGATGACAGCAGTCATTTAATCAAAATCTAAGCTGCTCTGATCTGATGGCACCACAAGTTTCATCAACTGAAAAAGTTTAAATGGGTTTGTGTCTATCGTTTCACAGACAACAAGAGTTCCAAAGTGCTGTAGATTACATGTATGTCAAACAACTGGTTCTAAATTTTCCCCTCCCAGCTGGAGGCGGGCCACATTGATGCTAAAACTAGGGTAAAACCAGAATACCAGGTATTTATAAAATAAAATGCAGGAAACGTTACTACATCTTCTACTTTCCCGTTTTTGTTGATGCGATAACGGGAAACCGTTTTGGCCACGTCTGTTACTGCCCTTTGCCACATAAAAGGTGTTAGGCAGTGTAAAGGAGTAAAACAAATATCAAAAGATCACATTTGCGCTCTTTGACTGAAATCTACATCACGACAATTCTGAAAAATTCTGATAACAAACATAATTTCTCCTCACTGAAATAGTTTTATCAATTTTTTTTTTTTTTATGATTAGTCTTTCAAAAGATAATGATAATGAGTAAAGATAATGATATCGATAATGAGTAAAGTGAATTTCTTTTCTACACTGTTCAACATCTCTTGTGTCTGGTAAAGGAAGAAGTAGAACTGGTCAAAACAATCTCCCATTCTGTTGTACAATACATATATATATATGTGATAACTTCTATCGTGCTAACTGTTCACAGCGCAGTGTGTTGTATTATGTATGCAAGCTAACCCAGTGCAATCCATCTTGTGACACTTTAAAAACACTAAGCTGAGCAAGGGATCAGCGTGAGATTCAAAACTAAGTCCGTTGAAGTTTTTGCAATTTGGCTCTTCACCAGATGAGATTAGATGTCCTAAAATATGTCTCTGATTGACTGTTTGCTTCAAATATTGACAATCAATCAAAAACAACAACAACAACAACAACAAAAAAAGAAGTTCATTAATCATTAGCTCACCATCTCAACTTAGTTTTAGCTGACATAACATGCAGGTTCACATATGAAACTTGAAAGCAAATATACAGAGAAACTGATGGACATATTTTGTGTGTCAAGATAGAAACTTGGCAAGGACGAAGCGTTTCACATTCACAACTTTTTGCATGACAAAGGCACCTGTTCACGAGAGAGAATCGCTGATGGGAAGGGGAGGGAGGGAGGGAGGGAGGAGAGAGGTCTCGCAGAGGTAATTATCAAAATAAGCATAGCCATCAAGTCAATTCCTCACATGATATATGTAGTAAGACAAAAACATCATATCTAAACACTGTCAATTAAATCTTTAGACTTCAAAACATGTACGTTATGAAATCAGTACAAGAAAGTGGCACCCCAAAAAAGGGGGTACACTGAGTTCTTTAAATTATCATATTTTAAATATCAAAAAATATGCAAGGAGCATGAATGCACACTGATTACTTTCACTCCCTTATTCACTCCAAAACACACATAAACAGCTTACTGTCTTCACAGGACTATTCAAATAGGGGATTTGACTGAGGACATTTTGCAATATCCTGACTAAAAAATAGCTCTATGAAAAGCTTGTGATTCACTCCACAAACAGATGCAAACAACCTATTGTCTTTCACTGGATAATTCATTTAGGTGTTTTCAATGAAGATATTTTGCAATACCCACAGCAAAAAAAAAAAAAAAAGCTATCTCTATGGAAAGTTTGTAACGATCTATATGCTAATAGAATAACTAGGTAGCTTTGTTTGATTTCAACACATTCCACTGTCACTGTACCCTAGCTCTCAAGCAATTATATAATCTGATCTCTGTTCCACATATGTGTTGCTAAAACAAACTATTGCTCATATTACAACTGATTCTGCAGTCTACAAGTGCTTAAGATGCCCAGCTTGTTGTGTTGTGGAGCACAATTTGTACAAAACAAAAGGTACATTTATAAGAGCAGTTCATGAACAGGCCTAATCCTGTGAACAAGAAACTGGGAATTGCTCTAGAGTAATTTTTAGTGCCTTCCAGACTAATGATTTTGTCAAGACAAAATTTCAATGACTGAAGGAATTTGTTTCTAGGTGCAAAATCTGAAATCAACAACAATCTCCAGTAAACAAAAAAACAACAAATTGAAAAAACGAAAGAATAGACAAGAAACATGCTTTTATATCAACAATTACAAACAAAATACAGACAAAGTAAAATATGCAACACTGAACATATGAAACAATTCTACACCTGTGCCACATTTTTTGTACTGATAATCATTATTTCTGTGGTAAAGTTAAAACAGTGAAAAATAAAAAATTTCACGTGCCATGCCATTTATAACTTTGCATTTAATTTCAACTGAAGTGATTTCTCATCAAGATATCGACATCAGTGTGCAAATAATCAAGTTATCCACTGATTAAAAAGTAAATACCCTTTCAATTGAAAAAACGTTTATCCAGTATGGCATGAACCTGTTCAAGATTTTGAGATTCTGAATGAGCATATGTACACATATGTAAATGGATAAAATATTGAAATTGAAGACAGAATGAACACATAAAACAGATTTTTATTCACTTTACTTTTATGAATTAGGTGAGATAGGTAAATGTCTTGTTTATCAACTGTTATGAGGATAGGTCCAGGGATATAACACAGGTGTTTTGTGTTTTGTTATTGTGATAAACTAGGTCCATCACGGATTACCCTCTCAGCTTAAAACTGATGCAATGAGACAGCCAGTACAGGGGCCACTGACTTCTATCACAATTACATGGGTGTTCACAAACATTTTTTGCTACAAGACTATCATCCGTGTCACGTGACAAACATTATACCTTTGAGAACAGAACTTACAAGTTCATCTGATTCACCTTTGCTTGATAATTATCCTACAAATTCTTTGTACCCCTGGTCTAGGTTTTGAATTCACTTGCCCGCAGACTGTTAATGTTACACTTGCAGAATTTGTATAACTTTTTTTTTTCTTCTGTAAAAAAATGTTCAAACAGAGCAGTGTGGTTTTTCTTGCAACACTGACAGACATGGATCTGATCAAGGTCTTTAGAGCAAACACTTTCAATTTCAATTTTCAAACTTTTAGAGTTGTGAGATTTCTTCTCCTAGGACTCCTCAAATCCTCCTGAATTTGATATGCAACACTCAAATCCCTGTTTAAGCCAGGATTAAGTTTACAGAGGCTCATATACAAATAAATTTCGAGTTCAATGCCCATTCATGTCAGAACAAGGGGAAAAAATTTATTCTGGATCGACATCTTGATCTATCTACTATCAAGATTTCACTTGAACTACTGGACTCTCATTCAACCAGAAATATTTTTACTGAGTCAGACTATTCAAACTGTCAATTTATAATAATGGTAAGATAAATAATAAGTAAATAGAAAAAAATCAAAAAAAGAAGAAGCTTGAAACAGCATCAATAATTATTTACGGCACGCGAAAAAAACTGCTACAAACAATGCATTTTTAAAATTGATTCGTTGCCAAAAGAAATTCCATATTTTAAATAGTTTCTTTTTCATCAATATCACCATTAGTTGAAGCAAAGGTCATAAATTATTAAGCTGAGGATACCAATCTTCCTGCAAAACTAGGAAACAAGTCGCGACCTCAGTGCTATCTTGTTCAATCTCCATTTTTTGAGTTTTACGTTATGAGATTTTCAAAGTTCCACATAAAGTACTTCCCTTTAAAAAGAGAACAAGATGATTCTGTCAAAGAAATGGGCTGATGAATCACAATAAAAGTGACTTTCAGGCAACGATTTACTGCCCATATTTCTGACAATCAATATTTCTAATCTGGTAAAAAATGGCGATAGAACGTGATGGAGCTAAGCTTGCAAAGTGGCAACGATTTTAGAGACTCAGAAATCTCAGAATTTTCATCCTCAATCAAAGGTCTTCTTTTTCTTTAAGCTGATAAATTTCTCACTATCAAATCACAAGCTGTTTCCTTTTCCTGTAATTATCATATTAGTGAGATATTTTGAGAATGGAATATATGGCAGATGGATCCTAAAAATCTTTTCTTTCTTCCCATAAGAGCTCTTTCTCTTTTGAACACACAATAGCTTTCAGTAAGGACAAAAATGGCTACGCAGAGTGTTCTACATCAGTTCATAAGAGACAAAAGGATTGAAAAAACTTGAATTTTAAAAAATGTCATGTTTACTAAGTTGTAGTAACGTTTTGAAAAAAAATAAGTTTAAGACAAATCAAACAAAAAAAAATCCTAAGTTTTTTTTCTTTGCTCAGTTTGGTTAATAAATGAGGAAAAACGTGAACATTTTCACTTCACAGCAGACAGGGAACGCTCGGAGACACACTGTTTTATTCTCATCTTGAGGACGCTGCATCAAAGTTTGCACAAAAGACAGTTAACATTCACATTTCAAGGAGATTGTGACAAAGTGCCACATGATTGATAGTTAGAAAAGTCATGATAATGCATGGTCAATACATATCATTCATACAGGGCTTGGCATTTTGTTCTTAATTTGCAAATGTGAAGACATGGAAATTATAAGTTGTAAATATAATAAAACAACAAGCTAATCAACAGTTAATGAAAAAATTGTCTATACAAACAATAAAAATTGCAGTTGCATATTTAAAATGAATCCATTAGAGTGAAACGAAAACAAGAATCACAAATAAAATTAAAGGAACAGTAAAAAATAACACCTAATTCTCAGAACACTAAACTTTGCATTCCATGATCAATCAAATGAATATGAAAACTCGGCCCAAAAAAACATAGGACCATAAGTTTTACTTAAAATGTTACTAAGCATGAAATCAACTTTCAATTACTGAACTATAAATTCTTGGGTTGAGGGCCAACTGGACTAGCTATAAATGTAAGCATGCAAATGTAGGCAGACTTATACACACAGAAATGTGATGAATGCCATTTCCTTATTTCAAAGGCAGTCTAAATCACCACAAAAAGGCAGCTTAAAATAGAAATCTTTTCAACTGATTTTGAACCCCAAGGAAACACCAAAATTTCTTCTTTGCAATTACCTCATGGTAGGGTCAATTTATGCCACCAATTTTCAACAAAATAGATTCCCAGTATGAAGAAAACAATGCTAATCTAAATTACACGGGATAAAAATTTAGGTATTTTATATATCCTCACTATAAACACTCTGTCTACTCAAAACTTTGTAGACTGGTAACTGTTCAGGAACTGATTAGACAGCATCTCTTCCTACATTACAGTTCATATCTCATTCAAAAGAAATTGTTCTGCGCAAAGGTAACGTTCGTCTTGGGTATGAATATAATCAATTCATAACCAATAAATTACCTTCAGATTCAAAGGTGGAACTAACAGTATATTTTACCACTGAAGAATTTACCAAATATATTTCACCTATTTTCATCAACTCTTTCCACTTTCTTTTGCCCTCTTGGAAAATCTATTCGGTGGCAATGTACGTTTCATATCATAAAGCAAACACAAAAAGAAAAAAAAAAAAAATGAGCAACTGAAATGTTCTGATTTTGTGAAATGTTAATCTGAAAACAACAAAATAAATCACACGTTACAAATTTTGCTTTGAACATAAAAGGGGTGCAAGGTCCTGAGAGTGACTTTTGAATGCGTGAACAAGTTTTTCCCGCTTCAAATTTAGAATGAGCATGTTGAAATTAGAGTAAAAGGGTTGAAATTTTTCTTGTTTTATGTCCGTTGGCTACAACAATACAACCCTATCGGATCATGATTCTTGAAAACCAGCCATTTTCAAAAGCTTGAGAATCCTAGAGTAATGAATGCAATCATTTGAAATTTTATTCACTAATGAAATAGTTCTACATAAATGACAATATGTCTGTGTTTTTGTTTATAGCTCATACACTGTCTGTTGTAATTTTTTGTAAATATTAATGAATGGGTATATGTCTCAATTATTTACTTTATATTCAAAAACATAATAAAAACTCAGAAAAAAGGATGCATGTTATTACTGAAACATATGCTATCAGGAAAATCTGTTCAAAATTTTGAAGTTGGTTCAGAAATAGAAAAACCTAAATGAAAAACTGGGAAAAAACATACATTTTGAGAAAATTGCAATGAATTATTAGAAAATTTCTATACAGCTTTCTAGTGGAGCTGTTTTCAATATGTTTAGGAACATACAGCAGATGCCTCTCGCCTCAGCCATGATTTTCTCGTATCAAAGGATGCCAAACTTATCAAAGAAAAAAAGAAAAAAAATAGGAAAAACCCAGTTTAATAGTGTGACCCCAAAACTTCCCCTCTCCTTAAACAAACAATTCAGACAGTTAAAATGAAATTGTCAAAAACACAATTACAAAAATAATGAGAAATATATTGAGAAAGACCAAACAAATAAAAAGGATCATAAGTGGAAATGACAAATGCACAACTCATCACATAAAATTTGACAGAAAACAATTTTTTTTTTCTCCTCCATGTAACAAAAAAACCTATGACTAGAGAAGTTGTATTAGTAGAGTTGCAAGCTAGAGCCACAAGTCATGTCAAAACATTAATAACAGCATAGTATGGCAAAGTTGTAAAAGCAATATTGCGTGCTAGAGAGAACGGAAAGAAAACCTAAAAGCTATGAATACAAATTGAAGAAAAACACTCCAAGCCCTGAAGTTACGATAGTATGGGTTGCTGCTAGGAATCAGTCAATTTGTCACCATATGTACGTTCTACCAGAAAACACTGCACATCTTCGGGATCATTTGACTTCTCTTTCGCCTCCTCCTCGATTTCTCCTCCTCCATCCACTTCCTTCTCCCCTCTGTCTTTCACTTTTGTGTCATCTTTGCTCTTTCCTAATGTTTGCGTAGATTGCTGCCCTTTGGTATGACCCTCTTGCGCCTGGTCTTTTCGTGCTTTTTGAGCATCAGGAACTGCAGTCGAGACATTAACAGTCGTACCACTTTCCAGCTGCTTCAGTCTAGCTTCATCTGTACTGCCACTCATTAGATCAATAGAATCAATATCTGGCTCGTCACTCCGCCCACCGTCTTCCTCCCCCGCACTCTGCTGGTGAATGTCAGTTATAGAAGAGGCCATTAAGGTGTCGTCTTCCTCCTGGATGCCAGTGGGAGTGGTGTTGTCTTCTTCGTCCTCCTCATCCTCGTTGTTCCCTTTCTCTCCCTCCTCCTCTTCCACCACTCTGCTTCGCACTAGTGGAGGAGACAATTCTACGATGTGATGGCCACTTATGTTGTCATGGGAATCAAGACTCAGATCAGCGCCTGAGCTGCCCCCATATAGACTCATTGCAGGGGGCGCCAGTTCGGCAATGGTGTCGCTGTGGATGATGTCCCGTGAGTGGACCTTCAGTATGTGCGACCACACAGGCTCCGATGCCGGTGACTCGCTGCGACTGGTGTTGTCCGTGAACACACTGTCACCGTCTGAAAAAGCTTCAATGACGGCACCCTCGGAGGATGCCTTAGTTACAACAGAGTTCCCTGAGTTTTTTTGTTGCAGAACTTTGCCGCTGCCATTATGATGGTTGTTGTTGCCGTTGTTGTTGTTTCCACCATTGTTGCCACCGCTACGATGTTGATTGCTGCTTGGTACATTGTTACTAGAGAACATGCTAAGCCCACCCTCTCCCCTGCCCTTCCGACTGTTGTTTCTTTCTCGTACTGTCGGGCTGAGGAACCAGTCAGACCGTTGTCGCAGTCTCTCTAGCTGCTTGCGTTTCACGGAGTTAAATCTACTGAGGCACCGGCTTTGATAATGAGATCGAACTTCATTCAAGTTATCTTCTAATGACTTAGGTCGCTGAAACAGAAAGAAATGGAAAAATTTGTTACCTTGTATTTTCATACACAATTCATTACAACCACTGCTACGGCAAAATCTTCCTTCAAAGATTGTGGAAAATCACATACATATCTCATTTTTCATCAGAGGTGATATGTATGTCATCAACAAACAAAATCAAGAATCCAAGAACAAAAATTTTCATTTGTGCCAACATGTCCAACATCAGTGAAATTCTGAAGCTCTCACAAAAAGTAAAAATTATACATCTATTGGCTATGAAAAGATACCAAGTGATATAATGGTATTCTGAAAAATATACAACTGGTCTTTTTTTTTTTTTTTGAGAGGACAAATCTAAAGGGGATTTCAATTATCATTTACACCTATCACACATCAGTCAAGCATTTTTTGCATCTGATCATTGACGATTAGGGTGACACTGATAATAAAAGTGAATCAGACAAAGTACCACAGATTTAGGTCTCTAAACACCTTTCAACCTCCTCTGGGGTGGTTATCTCGGTACACATATCACAACAAATTCTGCTTACTTTTGAAACTTCAGGCGAGGGAACTAAAGAGACTTCTGGTGCCGATAGAGTGGACGTGTTGATCATCAGCTGAGACTCGTCATTGTCTTCTGTGTCCCTGGACATGTCTGAATGCCTCAGTGCTGCCGGGGAAGGTTGAGGACTTTCACTAAACTCTCGGTCTCTCCCTATACCTCCATCTTCATCCTCATCATCATCATCTTCCTTGTCCATCCTTGTTACTTCTATGACATCTGGCCTCACTGCTGTAAAGAGAAAGAAAATCATATAGCATAACTCATAAAAAGTTGAACAAGATTACGTATAGACACTAAACTACATGATAGGGGCTAAACACTGGATGGTACCAAAGTTTGGTGGCAAAACAGTGTATGAAGTAGAGACAATAACAAATATACACTGCAGAATGTTACACACATTTCAGTAAACCAAAGCTTGAAAGAAAAATGATACTCATCCAAGATAACAAATCAGTAACCATAAGAATGTGATAGAAAAGTGAATTCTGACTTGGTATGCAAGATGCAACAAGATTCAATGTCTCTGCTTGGAACCAGAATGTCACCTCATCACTCAAACAATTCTGACAAGAAGAGGGAATATAGCCATGATGAAGCTAGCACTAAATACAAAATATTCAACAAAACAAATTCTTGCTATTCTGCAAATGACAACTCTTTTCTTTCTTGTTATGCTATTCCTTAGGGCAGCTGACATCACTGATACTCCTTGATTTTAAACAGGAAGAAACTTTTTTAAATACATGTATAAAAAGGAAATAAAAACCACAAGATTCTGTGGCAAAGACATAAGAAACTGTGTTTCTTCTCTCATTTAAGGAGGGAGGCATTTATCTACATATATAAAGATAATTTAACACACACAAAACAAAGAAACTTTTAAAATGCTACATACACTACAGTTATATCAGTCAGCATAGATATACAGTATGCTTGATAATTCAGTATGTCAAGCAGATGATATGTATGCCTACATTACATCAAGTACAGTTATGACTCTTATAGCTCTTTGCTGTTTTTCTAAGAACAGTTCCCTTAAACAACATTAGTCTCGCTCACTCAATCCCTAATATTTCAGTTAGCTTGAAAATGGTCACATCCAATGAAAAATACCAACTTCATGAAAGTTTTATCATTTTCCCACATGAAAAACTGCAGCATCCTCTTGCAGTCATCATACATCTCAGCACATCTACTTTTTACCTTCTTACTATTAACGCAAGCATTAGTTCTATCAGAATTCATGTTATGAATATCTTAATGAATTCCTGATTTCCAAATTACAATATACTTTGCTATAAATTACAAATTAAATGATAATACAGAAACATTACTATGATGTCAAAAAAACTGTCACTAATGGTCATAGTCAATTCAAGGATGAAAATATATTTACATTTTGTGCTCTCTTCAAGACATTTTGGAAAAGGCCAGAGAAATGCAATGCTATATGGGGAATTCCCATCTGATAACATCAGTGCCAGAATCATTTATCCTCAATCTTCCAAAGAGAATCTCATAGCTACATCCTTCCTCCAAAAATATTCATTACATCTATATTCACGGATGTTAAACTGTTTACACAGACAAGTCATAAAAGGAGTTTGGCTCTCTTCTAGAGCATATATGCAAAATTCTATCGTGTTTCCATTATTACTGTAATCCTACAGAGCTTGTATCACATTAGAAAATATTATAAACCCGCAATTGTCTTATGGACTTAGCAGAAGTTGGCAGCTGATTGGTCACAGTAGAAATGATTGCAACAACTGGAAAGTGAGATTTCCGACTGAAGTCAGAAGTTTGACAGCCTTGTATATTCAATTAACTTTCTGTTGCCGCAACACCTGGTGCGAGGATTGATCACAAGATTTACAGATTACAAACCCTGTGCACAATCACCTTTCTTTGAAAAAAATGTCATTTTGACCATGTCTTAACTTTATATTCTCACTGTAATTAGTTCAGATCTGAATGCACCGTGATCTAACTTCAGAGAAAAAATGTTCAGTCAAAAAATAAACAATTCAGTTCTCAGACATACAACCTTCAAAATGTTCAGAATGAAGATACATTACAGCAAACATGCATCACCTCAAGCAAAGCAAGGAAAGGCAGCACATGTTCAAAAAAAAAAGAAATGTTCAAGTTGAAGACTGATAGTCATGCAATATTTGTTGGTTCTCTTCACTTTATAAAAATCTGTGAGAATTTCATTTCTTCACAAGTTTTCATTACAAACTGGCTTTCATCAAATAACACTGCATGTTAAATCAAACATAGCATGTTAAATCGACAAATATATATCAATGCTACATTCTAGAGATCTCTTTGGGGTGGTATACTTGTGTTAAGTTACCGTAGTTACGCTGAAGTTGAGTGAAAAACAAAATGGTACAACTCACTTTTGAAACACACTGAGAGGATGTAAAAGTGAACAATACAATAACAAGTATTGAACAGGCAAGCTGTACTGAAAGCACAACACAGACATTTAAGTGATGAGGTTTCACATGGGGAAATAGCCACAATGAGGTGCATTTTTCCAAGAACTGTCCTACATCTCTGTGTGTAATATTTGCATATTCTCAGTGAAATCTGTTCAGAGATTGTAAGTTGCACTATAAATAACTTGATTATCATTGACTGTTGTTATTAAATAGGGAACAGCTTCAACTATACTGACATCAAATACCAGTTTAAGATGAAGGTGTCTGTTTACAATTTCAATTTTTTCAGTGGAAAAAAAAAAATTAGATTCTCATTAGCATAAAAAAAAAAAAAATTTTAATTATTTTCAAGGCACTAATACTGAACCAGCAATGAAGCTCATTCATGCACATGAAGGACTGCCAATCATGCATGCAAACCCCGTATATATTAGCGGAAAACATAAAAAAAAAATCATTGTAAACAATTATTGTAATTTCTGTACATGTGCAAGAAGGAAAGTGACAGGCATTTGTGGATGCCTCTTTGCTGACCCTCTACTGAGTTTCTCATAATCAGAGCTAAATCCTTCGCTTCCCAAAGAAAACCACACAGGAACTCTCCCAATGGGCAGTGGCAGTCCTCGTAGTGGCTCATCATCAACAGTACTCCAGTACTAACAGAGGGTAGCTATTAGCTATTCTCAACACTCTGGAGGTGACCTCCACTGACTAGCAGCAATACTCAGCATGAAATTAGTGAAAAAACCTTCAGGACCTGGGACTTAATTTTTCTTTTTGTTTTCAGAAACAATTTATTAACAAAAAAAAAAAAAATGAATATTTTAAAAATCTGTTTAAGATAAAGCTATATGGTTAAGATGTTATAGAATTTCTAATGTTGATGATTACTTTGTCTAGAAAATTTCATTTACAAAGGTTAAACAGTTTTCCCCTATTATTTTTAAATACCGACAAAGCCCCTGGCGTTAACAGTTGTTGGCCAAAACAAAAACCACATAAAGCCTGTTACAAGTGAGTTAAAGATTTACGTTTGACACATAATTCTATCATTCTAATCTTGTATACAATTTACATTGAGCACATCATGAATTACTTATGCCAAAACTTACTGTTCAACAACTATACAGTGTAAGCGCTCATAGAAAGGGACGAAGGAGAGAAACCTTATATTCTTGCTGCAAATACTTTCTGTTGACATGTTAGTAAAGCAGCTGAACCATCTACGACCAATGTAGCACAGACAAAATGAAGCTGGAGTAAGGAAGCTCTAAAAATTTCAGTTTCACGATCACTAATCACAGACCAAGAGGAGAAAAAAAAATAAAAAATGAGTATGTTCTAAATGAGGGATGTTGCAATCCAGAGAGGATACAAGAGTCCAAAGTGGTAACTAGATGATGGAGGAATCCCCTTACCATTCTTGACAATGTCAAACCCATATTTTGTTGCTTCTTTATCAATGAATGCAACAAACACACGTGCTGCCTGCTTGCCTGCATTGGGACATACGTTTAACACAATCAAAAGTAACCATAGCACAGGAAAAATGGGATAGATGGGACATAAAACAACATCAAATGTTATTACGCATGATCAACACATTCAAAAGCTGAATATGTGCAAAAAGTCCACAGCAAAATCATTCACAACACAAAATGACATGTGTAAAACTGCCCCATCAAAGTAACTTTTTCAGTGTAAAATAAAGTAATGTGCAAATCTGTATTATCAACTTGGGTGATGCATGTGAAAATTCTTCATGAAACGTTCTCAAAATTCAACTCACATTAAAGTTATTTCAATCCCATCCCATTATTTTGAACAAAAATTCAAATCATAATTACTTGGAAGATTGAATTTCAACTTTCTTACTACTAACCCACTGATTCCGAATTTATTCTGTTGATTCATGGACAACAAGAAAGACACAAATATAAACTAATAACATTAACAAGGGGAAGTAAGAGCCACTCACAAGACTACATAGCTAAGTGCAAACAAGGCAAACAACAGCCAAGAGATACTTACGAGGAATGAGTTGTGTATCTGGGCTATAGCTGTAGCGATAGAGCTCCCGTATATGAATGCCCGTGTGAGTCGTCTCTGCAAAAAATCTAATGTTCTCTTGACCAAACATACTCTCAACACCAAAATTGTCAATAAGAAACTGCATGATGCGGCTGGCCTTTTCAACCTGTGAACACAATCAAAAGATACATAACTGCTTCAAACACTGTAAGGGAAGAATTTGACAAAAGATGATCCACAAAGTGATGAAGAATGCATGTAGTGTCTATGAAATAATAGTGTGAATACTTGACATCTTGTGGCTATGACAAAGGAAAGTAGGCACTCAAAACTCTAGGGTGATAAAAAGAAGCATTTTTCGTTACACACAAATAAATTATCCTTAAAAATAAATTCACAAAATGTGAATACTGGAAATAAGGTTACATACAATGTCCACATGTGTCCAGAAGAAAATAGTCCTGTTAGATAAGATGAATACTGTGGGTCAGCTTTGACAATGCCATAAAATGAAAACTGATCAGAGTACGCAAGAAAAATTCTTGCAAATTTATTTGTTTGTCCAGTTTTACCTTTGCGGGATCCTCAGCACAGGTATGGAACATACTTCCTGCGACACTACGTGACAGAGCCTCCACAGACATACAGTTTTGATCCTGATACGTCACAATACGGAACCAAGTGCCAAATAACAGTGCCACTAACTGCTGATGAGCAGGGGCCAGTGTTTCCATGAAGCTGTTGAAATATAACAAACACGAGTATGTGATATTTCCTCTTGAGGTCTTGAACAGATACTCTAATCTCAATTAAAAACAAGAAATTCTTAATCATTCAACATGATTCTTTGCATGGCTTTAGCCTATGAATTTCAAATACGGAAAATCATTGATTGAAGATCATATTTAACATTTTCTACACATGAAATACAAATGTTGTCATCCACTGCTTCCTCAAAATAATAAATTCCTGAGATGCAAAATCATTTCTCAGTCAGTTAAACCAGTAACTAATAGAAGTTTGGATAGTGGAGTAAATACCACACTTCGTGTAAAACTTCCGGACACCCCATCCCAACTCAGCTTGTAATATAACCTCTCACAGAATTTCAAGAGTTGACGATAATCTGAAGGTAAAGAAAAACATCTCACTTGTGCACAGCTTGAATTTGATCCATTTTCTGAGCCAATGTCAACACTTGCAAAAGCTGCTCCTCTCCCTCAGGTGTGAATATTCCTCCGGGAATCTTTAAGAGGAATTTCTGAAACATCCAGAGTAAAACTGTTAGTTATATCTTGATCTTGCTGAAGAGTACTTTGGGTATCGATGAAATTATAGAGGTTAGTGTTCATGGATCCAACATCTACGAGCCACTAAAAATCCCAAAACTCAGTATTTCACTGTTACCTCTCGACCACCCATCAATTTTTTTTCTTCTTTTCTGATGGAGCAAAATATGATCTGTTTTTCGTATCTGTTTTTCCTTTTTCTCGAATGGTGGAGAACAAAACATGAAATACTGCTTTTTTAAATAAAAAGGTATAACCTGAGTCTGATAAATTGCTTTTATATTACTTTTTTGTTGCTTCTGCGCAGTGGTAAAGGGATCAGACTTTAACAATTATGAGTACTGGGGTAAAATGTTTTACATGTATCATATTTTCTCCCACAACTTGATGGGCTAGTTAAACAATGTCGAGCATCTGTCAAAAGACAGAAAAACACTTTTAGTGACAACATAACCATGATTTAAACTGTCCACAATATGCTATAACTGATTTCCAGTTGCTCAAGTTCTTTACAATCTACAACACTGAATTCACATTTTCAGGACCCACTCCATCACAAAACTTAAAGAAGTCACAGAATGACATTTTAAAATATGTCCACTATTTATGCGACACACATCAAGAACACACATACCTTGACCACAGAGGCCAGGGTGTAAAAACTGTAGTTGGCATAGATAACCTGTTTGCCTTCCGTCAAGCGTTTCACTATCCTTCTTGTGTCATTTGGATTACCAGGACGACGGAAAACATCAGTTGTCATCACCCCCTCTTTGGCAATGTGAACAAGAATGTCCTAACACAAACAAATAAAAATTATTTTTTTACGCAATTTTTTTTTTCATACAGCACAGAGTCACAATTTAATTAAAATACAAAATAAAAATTTCTTAAAGAGCAGGCAAATAAAAAAAAAAACAGAATTATTTGTTGAGATATAAATTCCCATGTTATATGGACTGGAGACAAACTGGCATTCAAACTACTTTTCTTTATTTCTGCCCATATTTAGCCAAAAACACAATACATCTATTACATCCAGTCATCTTTATTATTTTCCTCTAGGACAAAGAGGCTTGACCTTTCACTTTCTTTCCTATCCTACCCTGAAGCCCGAAGCAAATATACTGAGATAGATATATGGAGTTTTTCTGCTTCAAGTCCTAACTGTCAGAAAGATCTATAACTAATCACTACTATCTATCATGGACAAGTTTACTTTCAACAAAGCAAAGGAGTTGGGATTCCGCCTATCACCAATATAAAAGCATTTGTTCTCATGAAAAAAAAAAAAGGATAAAAAATTTACCAATGTTCACCTATTCCCTGGAAGATCTCTGTAAAACGACACGAGGGAATAAACAGGATTTGATCAGATTAAATTTCATCTTTGAAACTTCAAAACAAAATCATCTGAACTTGTCTCGACTATAATGCCTCTCCTAACACTGATTAGTACAAATTACCTTAAACCTTTCTCGTCAAGAAATGAGTCACACTGTCTCAAACACAATTTGACAAATTTTATATATTTTCATTATAATGAAGGTTTTTTTTTTTTACAAAAAAAAAAATACAAAAGTCTACAAGACAGTTCTTACCACCAGAGGGCCTGGCAAGTAGCCATGCTTTAAAGCTGACGACAAGGAGGCTCCAAATTTTAATCTAAAAATTAAAAAAGAAAGAAAAGTATCCAATGTTCAAAACTCAAAACACAATTAGAAGATATCCAAAATCTCAACACTACAGCAAAACAAACGTGGTGAGATTCATCTCTCAAAACAATATTCCATAGAACACACACACAAAAGAAGTGTCTCTGGCAATTGTCTTATTTCAGTCATGAGTTAGTTCCATTTCAGGCTTCATTATGAGATAAGACACAATGAAATCAGACTCTTGTCAAAAAAAATTATGGAGTTATTGGTACCAACGTTAAGCTTTTTAATTTCCTTTTCTTGTGAAAAAATTTTGTTCTACCTCATAGAAGTCAAGCTATTGGCAATTAAAGACGATGGGGGGTGACCTGTTGCTGCAGCTGAATTTAGTGAGAAAATGGCTGATCACTTTTGTAAATTCTTATTAATCTTTGTGAATCCATGCCACTAAATTACAATTATTTCAACAAATTTAACTCTGAAATGCATTTTGACATTGAAAAAGAAGAGTTCTGTGAAGAAAACAAGATTTCCTAAAAAATTCATTCTCTATTGAAAAACATGATTTCTCCAGTCGCCGCAGTTTGACGAGCACCTCATTTCATCGTGTTGCGTCTCATATGTCATGTTTACAAATATATGGAGAGAAGGCTCATTAACACTTGATGCAGAAAATAGTAGAAATTCATAACAGTTCACTGAATGTACTAGCAGATATATCATTACATAAGATGCATTTTTTTTTTCTGGGACTTACTTCTGTGAGCGGAGAACCTCTGTCTGTGAGCTGCGATCAGACACACATCCACCAAAGACATTGCGAAACATGGCCAGTTCAGTATCATGAACATGCAGCCACTTTTTGAAGTAAAAAAAAAAAGCCACTTCCACTACAGCATCAGTCCTCCAGATCTGTCTGCCCCTGGTGTGGCCCAGCTTTGCCCTGGTCCACGCCCATGGTATGAAATTTATCACAACCTTGTTATCCCTGTTTCCTAAGTATCTGGATCTCCTTGCTGAGCAACATGGTGAGAACAACAAAAAAAAAAAGATTAGAATTCACTGAATACAATAAATTCATAGCAAACAGATGAA
Organism: Peronia verruculata; assembly: GCA_038406235.1. Lineage (NCBI taxonomy): Eukaryota > Metazoa > Mollusca > Gastropoda > Systellommatophora > Onchidiidae > Peronia > Peronia verruculata. The sequence continues at coordinate 890,425 of JBCAUA010000014.1, read as the reverse complement.
GTAAATCATGCAACCAAGGGTGAAGACCAGATATATATAATATCGTTACTATTCTGATAAAACCTGAAAACTTCAAAATTATACCCTTTTCATTTTGCTGGCCGACTCTGTAGCCCATGAAGCACTATTATGCCAATGAGACAACGAAGCTGAATAATTACTTTAAAGTCTCCTTTTTAGGATAAAATAAACCCCATCATAATGACGAGAAATGCAGCAGAAACAAGTTTCTTGTCTCTCCTGATAATTAAAGTCATGAAAGTTGTAAGGTGTTATCAGACAAGTAACTATATACATGAATGTATTAGTTGGCCTGAAGAACAGACACAAGACTGCCAAAACATCAGACTGATGCGTGTTAAAAAAACCAACCAGACATTTTCATTTTTTTTAAATCAACATCTTGGTGTTAATGATACCACCACCTACAGAAAAAGAAAATGTAGCTGTTATTCACTTAAAACAACCGTGAATGTTATGTTTAGATTTAATAATCAAGAATTTCAATAAAGCCTGCTTATGAACAGATGTTACTTTTTCCTTTTAAAACAACTTAGCTCATTTTGTCTCCTATAGCATATATGTGAAGTTCACATTCTTTCTAATAGCCAACAATTATTTCACTATCACATTTCTTCAACGATCAATGATTCCAAAAATGCTCTCATCTTTTTGTCAGATTCAGTCACACTTATAAATCAGTTAACAGGTTCCTCTAGAAAATTTGTTCATCATGACTGATTCAAGTAGAACTAAGAAAGGCCTGGTCTTTTTAGATCTAGCACTCATTTAATCTGAAGAACAGTATCGCATCACATGCATTGTAATAACGCAGTCATCAGATCAAGAGAACCCAGCCGATATGTCCCGCACATAATATTAATTTTCTGTATTTAACTGATTTAAAAAAAAAAAAAAGAATATCACATGACAAACATGCAAGCAATCTCAACTGACAATCTCAACAGTATTGTGTACTGTTTTTCACAAAGATAGGGTCAGAGGTAACAGAATTCTTGATCAGGAGTTTAATCTCAAGGATTATAATTCTCCCATCAGGCAAGCCTAGAATCTCTGACTCTGATTTGGAGGTGCCCTGCACCATAGAGGATAGAATCCTTAACTGGTTAGATTTTATAGTTCTAAGCAATTTGGGTCACAGCTTGTAAGTTCCACAGATATCAAGTATCTCTCTTCTGGCATGTCTCCACTGCAGTGCTATTCTGGCATAAGATTTAGACAGAATTAAGTCCCAAAGAGCTGGGCCGAACTCTTAAGCTAGAGGTAGATATAGATCCCTCCTTTCCTCATTTTCAAACTATAGTACAGAAAAACACAAATTCTGTCAAAAATGCATCAACACATGCAATACACAGAACAGAAAAGAAATTTGAAAAAAAGAAAAGAAAAAATGGAATTACTAGGGATTTAACCCTCCATTCTCGGGTGATAGATTTAAGTAAGTACTGGTCACTTGCCCATGTAGGAAAGATGACAGTGACTTTCCAATAAAAACTACTATGACACTACTCAAGTTTAGAACAAGATGGCCCAGTAGTGATTGTGGTTTTTGTTCTTTTTCTCTCACTTTGTTTCCCTATTGATCCAAATCAACTGTGCATCAATTTTGGATTCCCAAATGAAGTTATAAAGACAAAGCAACACATCAGACTGCTCTCAGGAAATGTATTTAGAATGAATGTGAAAAGCAAAATTTTGGATTTTATTTTAGTTCCAAAGAAAAATCTCCAACTGGGGACTATAGACATTTATCTCAATGTTTTTAAGCTGGAGCAACAGGGTACTAAGTTCTGCCTCTTGTCACACTTAACCTCCAGAGCAGGAAATTTCTAACCTACACAAACCAATATGGCAGGGAACAAAATTTCAGTCAGTTATTAAATCTATGGTAGTCCACAGCAGAACTTGCTACACTGCCCAGAGAAAATGTTTGACACACAGCCATGACTAGCAGCATTTCAGAGGTCCATCAACTTATTAATTACTGATCTCACAATTTTAAGGATTTTCCAAAACTGATCTAGATATAAAATATATCAAACTATGACAAAGAAAGTTTATCTTTTGACTATTACATCGTGAAAGGCACTTTCTAAATTTAGATCTATATTTTTTCTCTTATATTCACTAGGAGAAAATATATTTGAACCTACATGGCACAAGATACAAATAAAATAAATTTAAGCCACCTGTGAGTAACAAAAAAGAGTGCTGTTCATGATGCAAGGGACAAAAATTAAAGACCTTCTGTCATCATCTCAGGCCCAAATATTCAAATTCAATTTAAAATTAGATGAACTTACTTATAAATAAGAAATCAATAGGCCAACTAATGACAATGTAACAACTTCAGCCACATCTAGCATAAAATGATCTTAATAACAGTTTCCTTATGAAGTTTCATCAAAAGAACATCAAAATGATCCTTTTTCACAGGTACCTCAAACAGGAAATACATCCTGTCAGGTCCCTGTGTAGTCAAGGTAATGAATGATAAGCGAAAGCTTTTCCTCATGCTAACTAAGCACACATAAAGGTCTACATAATTCTAAGAATATGCTTATGAAGAAGAAAAGCAAATTATCTCAATAAAATGTAAGTGCTGCCACATAATAAATCTCTGAAATCAACACTGAAATAATGCAGGTGAGAGCTCTAGGCATGAGATAAGCTCAGAGGCCTAGGCTCTTCTATTTTCCTGATAAATTTCAAATTTGAATTTCAATATCCTTACCTGTGCATTTTCATATATAAATACAATTAGGATGGCATACACGGTCAGAAATGGCCATTCTGCACTGTTTTCAAACAGCAAACAAGCAGCTGACACTAAACACTTGTGGCTAGCTTTGTCCAGTGTATAGCTATGCATGGCATTTCAGATTTCTGCCTGCCCATCTCCAGGAAATGAGTCAGACCTGATATCTCTCCCTCCAAATCTCCCTTAGTACTACCTTCCTATACTATTTACTTCCTTCACTAACATTATTCATTGCTTTTTTGTGCAAAACGCGTCAAACCATGACGCTGATGTGTGAACAATGAAACAGATTGATCAACAGACAATCAACACTGGTGTTGACCTCGATTTTTTCCCCTAAAGGGAGGGCGCTGTCGGAGGGATCTCTAGGAACACAGTGCAGTGTAACGGACATTCTTTTTTACGAACAAGTACACATTTCCAGGCCCTCGTCTTTATCTCCAGCGATAGGAATACTTCTGTAGATATTTATACTCACATCCATGTTGCATAAACCCGGACAAGGCTACATTTTGTAGGCTGGATAAATCCAATCGATTCAATAATTTCAGGGTAGGCCGTTAGCCAGGAAAGAAAAATTATCGATAACCCGGAAGTGAAGAGGCGCACCTTAGGGAGTAATCCTTGTTTTGCTGGGACGATCTCTCACTCTGATTTCACCTCAACCTGTAGCAGCTGATAGATCGACTATAGGCCCAAGCGATGTCCTTCTCCACAATAAATCAAAAATATCTTAGTTTCATATTACTTGAGATGCAAGTGAAGCTGATATCAGCTTAGTTCCCACTGCTTCAATCAGCGAGCTGAAACTGAGTTTTGAAAATTGAAATTATTTGTCACTTATATAGCTTGATCACAGCATGTCATTGGGCGAGAATAGGCCTACTTTTTTGTGTAAACAAATAATTAGCGAACTAACACGATGATATAGTGGTTAATTTTCGATTTCTCCGCTTTTGATAAAGTTCACTGACGTAAGATGCCAGACAATATAGCAATTGCTTGCTCATCAACCTGTAAACATTTTCACTCTCAAGTTAAGCGGGAAAGCCCTCTGGCTAAATAAATGCTTGTAGTTATTTATAGAACTCGCAATACACAGAGAACAATCTAATAATATTCATTACAGAATGTTAGTCGTCACTTTGTCGTAAGCAAGCAATGGACACATCAACGATATTGTTGCCTCTTAAATGTGAGAGGGGGTGAGTGAGAGATACGGTATCATTGCAGAGAAAATGGAGTTACACTTGTACTTTGACGAAAAAAAAAAAGGGGGGGGGGAGACGGAGGAATAAGAGTGGGCAAGAAGGGGGGGGGGGGGGCATCCTCGAGGGAGACACCCCTAACATGGAAAA
>JBCAUA010000014.1:841817-884479 GCA_038406235.1 Peronia verruculata | reverse complement strand
ATTTTGTTCTAACCATTTTTGGGAATGAGGTATTTTATCATTGGTGGGACCCCCCCCCCCCCCCTCCTCCCTCGTATAGTATACTTAATCGTTATAGCCCACCATAATTATAAGACTTTCTAGCTCTGTATATTTATATACAAGATGGTATTTCCTCGTTCAGGAGACCGGAATGAGATGCTCACTGAAAATAAATACATGTATAGGACAACAGAGAACAAAATGTTTAAAGTTACACAGGTCATATTTACCCGCTAGCTTTTGGGGACCTTAGCAGCAAAGAGAGACCATTATTATCACACACGTCTCTGAAAACACAGGCCCACAGGCGACGCTGCTCCAGTCGGGTGGACAGCTAGTACGGATCATCAGATCAGCACTTACCGACGGACGCCTGAGATTATAATAAGCTTTTGGAACTCTGTTGGGGTGAAATTTGTTAACAAATCAAATAATGACAGTTTCTTTAACATAAAATAAAGATTCCCATAATGAATTCTGGATTTAATGCAAGAAATGGTAATCTCTCTTTCAAAATTGGAAGTCTACTGGGGTGAAATTTATTAACAAGTGAAATAATGACAGTTTCTTTAACATAAAAGAAAGAATCCCATTATGAATTCTTGATTTAGCCTCAAGTAATGGTAATCTCTCTTTTAAAAAAAATCTCAGATTTATCACTTCCTACTGTCAGCTCATGATTTATTACAATTATTTCTCTTTGTGGCTCTTTCTTGTAATGTGCATTGAAATACTATAGCTCTTCCAAAGACAACCAAAACAAACATTAAACCCGGAAATAATATCAACTTGATGCACACGTCATACTGGGCGGAAAAAAAAGGGAGTTCATTGTTATGAAAAAAAAAAAAAAAAGCTGCCATCCATCTTATGCGGCTTTACGTTCAAGGTGAAGCGGAGATATTATTGTTCTCACCTGCGACCTTGCCGCTTGAACTTCTTTCATCCTGAACACCTGAACGGTATGAAAATAGTGAAAATTATGGTATAGTCATGGCCGGTACTTGAGTGACTCTGAACAAAAAATCGTTCGTAATGATTTACGAAATAATGGTGCGTGCACTGCAGCCCGTGAATTATGGCCCCAACATAGCCGGCTGAATTATGGCTTAACTATTATCGGCACTTGAAGTCTACTGTGGGAGAAAACCCAAAAGTACTGGGGATGCAAGCAGAGAAAGAGAAGGAGAGAAATGAAAAAAGCCCAGAAATGGCAATAGGAGAAGGGCAGGGGAGGGAGGGAGTGGGGGTATCGAAACAGAAAGAAAGAAAGAAAAAGAAAAAGCTTTGTAAAGAGGTGCATAGTAAGTGTAAAAATAGCTAATGCTAGCCACGCGCCAGCAATCTCATGAGGTTTGGTGTGAGTGGAAGAGACAGCAGAAATATAAACTAAGTTTAGTAAAGTTGTTGGCTCTAATAATATGAGATGTTTCATTATCAAATTTACCGACATCCGATTTACACCATGACCGGGGGCTATTCTGTCTCTTCTTCTGGTTTACAAAATGCAGGATATTCTTGCTTTAACTGATGGTTCAGTATAACAACGGAATCGCAAACGATTATAATGCTCACAAACACCAGGCTCCACGTTGATATACAATGGTTTAAAAAAAAAATATCAAATTCACAGTTAGCTTAAAAGATTTCGATACTTTTTTTTAAAGGGATCAAGTTATTCAAATACTGAGAAACGACATGCCTAACTAATCAAAATAGATAAGTAGTCAATCCACTGACAACTAAAAGGCAAAAAATAATAATAATAATAACATTAATAGATGTACCTTATTCATTCAATGAGAGGAACAGTTCCTGATTCCAGTCTGTCTGGACATTTTGTCGAAACTCTCAGTGTCTCACTTCAAAGAGGCTTTTTTTTTTTTAAAGGAGAGTAAATATCCTCACTCAGAAAACCATTATGCAGGTGACTAGAGCGTGAATTTGGTGGCCGTGGATAATGACTGCATTTAAACATTATGCTCCATCTGTGTGCACAGTGCTCATATTATATTGATAATGCGTGTGCAGTGTTTTTGTGTGTACAAGAAGACCTCCCAGACTCTTCATGAGCTTTCTGTCTGTCTCTGTGCCTGTCTGCACGGTCTGCCTGACTATTTATCTCTCTGTCTGTGTATCTGTTTATCTATTACTACGTCTGTCTATCTGTTGTCTGTTCGTCTATTTGTTTGTCTGTCTCTCGGTCTCTCTGTCTGTCTTTCTATGTGTCAACTTTCACTCTCCCCTTCTGTCTGTCTGTCTGTCTGTCTGTCGTCTGTCAGTCTGTCTGTCTGTCTCTAGATCGAGAGCGTGAAATCAAACACAGAAACGCCCATTGACTCACGACATGAGAAAAAAGTTCGCCCACTCCAGGCACAAAAGATGCAAGCTGACTTTATTTGCAGTGTTCATTATCAGTCGCGTGCGCCCCGCGCGCTACGTACTGTACCTGATCAAAGATGACACATAATACGATCAAAGGTGTCATTTAATATCACCGAACAGTTACTCCATTAAACGCCAAATGGTCTCGGAGCTGGACCACAATAGCGTGATGAAACATTGACGGTGAAGGTTGAGGGCCACGTGCCGAGTTCTATCTGATGCCGGAGCATCGTTCTCACTAATCCTCTCTATTTACCCGACATGTCCCCTTGTCTACGAACTTCGTCCGTCTGGCTCTGAGGACCGGTGACGTTTTTCAAACTGTTGATGACACACTGGGGTTTTTAAATTTTTATTACCGTTGACAGTGACGAGAACGACGACTCGAAGATGATAGAGCTTGCTTATCTCATGAATTTATGCTGATTGATTCAGATTGTTCTTTGTTCGCGTATATGAAATCGTATAAATATAATGTGATTCGAGCGTTTTTATCGCCCAGCGGACTTTCTATGAACACATTGATGATGACAACTATTGTGCAGAGAGGAGAAAAATGTGCAATACAAGCACTAGAGCGTAGGGTTAAATAGAAGACTGAGTGTGCCAAAGAGGTTGAAGGGAGGGGTCGGTGTCAGCAAGCATGACATAAATTATAGAGATAGATGGGGTGAGTCAATCAGAACAGTGACAAAAGGCAAGACTTTCGTCACGCTTTTTGCTTATTGTCTTTCTGAATGTTATTGTGGCTGTGCATGGCAGTGTCGATGCTGATGATGATAATGACGATGATCACTTTTAGCATCAAGATTAAGTTGTTGTTGCCTTTTTTGAGTTGTTTGATTAGTTGCCCGGTTGGACAGCCTTTTTCTATTTTATAAAATGATAATGACGGTGATAATAGCGAGCAAGAGGAGGATGGCCTTAATTTTGTTCATTGTATACAGTATCTTTTTATTTTGAAATCTAGACATAAATATGTGGTACTTTATTATGCTCTCTGTGAACTTTTACCTTCTGGTGGTTAAAATTTTGGTCACTTCACCCACTACCCTATAAACAATGATAATAAACAAGGGTTTTCAAAAACCCTTTGTTCATTATATATAAAAACATACATATCCGATACTCGAATATATAGTGCCTCCTTTTCTTGAAGATCTTTGTGACATTGATTTTATTTTATCTTTTATTTTTAATTTAATTTCTTTTTTTTTTTCTTCTTCTTCTTCTTCTTCTTTGATAACACAGTTTTCGGCAAAGCATTCACCATGTTAGGGCTCTCAAATGAGAAATTACCCACGGATTCCTGTGACAGGGCGTTTGGGCATGACTTCCGAATATGGGAATGTTCTTGATTGACCACGTTCTATTATGTTTTTGTTTCTGAAACGGTGTTACAAAGAGATTTAAAATACAGGGAGGAAAAACGACCAATCCTCTGTAAAAGATAAGTAAGACGTCAAACTGTTACTAATGACCCGTTATCGATGACGTGTCAAGGGCGATGGAGACGCTCAGATCTACTATAGCGATTACTGCCCTTGCAGCCGCCATGTCATCTTCTGAGCCGTCCTCATTCATTTTCTCGCCGTTATCGAAGGCATCATCGACCACTCTCTCGTTCATTCAGAGCTGCCTATCTATGGATAGCACAGGCTCTGCAGTGTCCACGCCCTGTCCGTTATTCTAATCGGCTGATCCGCCTACAACTCCTCAGATTGGAGACTGCTGTCTGTCCACTGATCCCCCTCAGGCATTGATCCTTTCCTAGATGGACACTTGGGCGTGCAGTCTGCTAGCCGGTCACTCCATGGGCAGGGTGCAAAACACAACTAATCTACAAGACGGGGACGGGTATTGTACTATGCCCATATTTCTACTGACTTCTGAAAGATATTTCTTTTCTTTTTTAAACTGATTAAAAATATAAAATATAAGTTCATATCTCTTGCCAGATATTATTTCCTCCTAAATAGTTACACTTCATTTTTTAAATTCTAATGTGTATGTGGTATATGAGCTCATTATCTTACATCTGTTTTGCGTTTATGTGTCCATAAAGCTGGATGAGGTCACAGTGACATTTATTCAGAAAGGAAGACTTTTATTTTGATTTTTATGAAGCCTAAAAAAAAATAAAAAATGGCTTACAGACATCGGAACATTCTCTGGGATTTTCAAATAAACAGTGGTACAAGTGCATCCAGGAAGAAAGAGAGAGAGAGATACAAAACATCAACTTGCATGACTGAAAGCGTGACAATGTAATTCTTCTTCAGTGTCAATGACGACCACTGTGAATATTACACAAACATTCCGATAAAATGACCAGATCATTAGTACATGGATCTCTTGAGCTCCAGCAATACGTTACGACAAGCAGCGTCTCCTAACAACAAAAGAGGATCCACATATGGTTTGACACAGAGTGTCATGTATTGGCTAAGGACGCCGCAGTTATGAAAGACCATGCAACAAAGTGGAGGATTTTGCTGGATTAGGTCAAATTAAGATCTGTGGTCCAAGCTCTATTGGACATCTCTCTGCAACACTTCACTGGAGAGGATCTGAATACCGGTATGTTAAGCAAAAGGAAATCCTTCTTTTCGTATCTAATTCACTGGTACACCTTGAAAGACGTAAATCATACCGCATCTTTAAAAGACTCAAAAGGGTAACCTATGTATTAAGATGAGCAGCAACCGTCCTCACAGATGGGCAAATATTATTATCTTTAAGGTGACGCCTACTAACTTGAGCTCGAGTAAGAAAAAGAACGGGGTATTAGCCTTTGCTGACAAACTGTGGCTGTCATTGTGGCAAACAGGAGTTGGTGGTTTTGGAGTTTACATTTGTAGTGAAGAAAAAACATAATATATGGCTATCTCACTACTTGGATAAATTTAATGTAATGGTCATCCTTCAGTGGGACTATTAAGTATAGAATTTCTACTTCCAAAAAAAAAAAAGTGTGTGTGTGTGTGTTTGTGTGTGATTGTGTGTGTTTGTGTGTGATTGTGTGTGTGTGTGTGTGTGTGTGTGTGTGTGTGTTTATGTGTTTATCTTTGCTGTAGTAGGGGTGGGGGTGGACAGAATTGAAAAACATTGAGGGGGGGGGGGGAGAGAGGGTGACAGGGGCTTCTTGAAAAGTGCACAGAAATTACCTATCTAAGCCTCATCATACTGAAATCCGAACTCGCACGGTACCAGTTGTGAACTGCACGATCCAAGGGTGTCACATTCTGCACTCTCTTGGTTTAGTCTTTAAAGTAGCTATGATCTCGCTTCCCACTCTTAGATTTCACATATTACTAGAACCATTACATTCTGCTTCACAAAGACATGAGAATATAATATGCTTAGAAATTAAAATTAAGAACACCTGAGAAAGGACGTGAAAACTGGTGGCAGAGTCGTGGAGAACAATGAGTGATACCCTCGCTATCGTTCCCACAGAGCGCCGGAGAAGATGAGAAAATCACATCTCTCTTTCCAAGCTGCCCCCTTTAAACATGACGGAGTGTAAACAAACTCTACAGACCATTCAGAATGACGAAAACCAAATTTTAAATTAGTTACTTTGCCCGTGAGGAACAACGGCGCATTTTGTGGTCCTTGCATTTTATATGTGAAACTGAACAGTTCAAAGAGTGAAATCCAGGGCAGCGATCTTTGAGGTAGCACCGTGAATGGCATTACACTACAATATAATCACTAGTTAACAAAGAACGATCAAGCACACGAGCGGCTCTTGCATTCAAAGACCAGGATTTTCGTGGAGCTTTCATACAATGAATATTATTTGTTATTTCGGAGATTAGATGCGACATTTATTTGAAATGAACAACCAGTGTATCATGTTGCGATGAAGCCATCCATTAAAAGGAAGAAAAAAGTTAAAAACCCAACTCTGTGGTTAGATAACAGAGTGGTTTATTATTAATGTGCCATTGTCAGCCCTATTGTCAGCCAAGCTTTGTAATGGCGGCTCCCACTCAGAGGAAGAAAAAGGGGAAATAATTTATGGTAGAGTTTGGAATTTAATGTGGTTATTATTGCACCACGGTGTTTCTGACAAGTGCAGCCCTATCGTGTTACTCGTCTGTTTATGTCCGACCTGCGGAGTGATGCAGCCCCCCTGCTGGGAAGTTTAGCTCTATCTCTCAGGGCACCACCAGGGGCGGTCTCTGCTGCATAGTAGAATAGCAGATTACAGCATCATTGCTATCCTTGCTTGGTGGTGGCACGGAGGTATGAGGGAAATTATCTGTTAAATTCAATGCGATTTAGAGCTTTATGGTTTTTATAAGACCAAGGAAAATTATGGGATTTGATGCTCTGTAAGTTTTGTCAGAATTTCTTTACAAAGCTCCAGACAGAGATTCCTGTCTGCAGGCTCCTGCAATAATTCGGAGAACGATGTTCAACCCGCCGCGACAATGATCCGCTGGATTACCGTGCGCACAAAACACATTTTAAACCTATGCAGGTGCATTGTATTTTGATAAAGTGTTCACACGCTCCTGTCTTTCCAGTTTAGAAAAAAATTCAGTTAAGTAAAGAATGGGGGGGGGGGGGGGGGACAAGTTAAGCATGGGCCAACGGCATTGTTGTTGTTCTTAACCTTATTCCTAAAAAAAAAAATTTTAAAAATTTTGTATGCTCTTTCTGTGTCAAGAAAGTATGCGTGTAGTTTGCTAGTTGATATTTAGGTTCAGTATCACAAGAAATGTTGATCAATGATATGATAGTGTACATGTACTATTTCTCATAGTATAATCACTTTGAAGATAGTCTTATAAAAGACGATAATGAAAATTCATAACATTATTGTATATATATTTATATATCATGAGAGAAATTATCAGAAAAAAGGTATCTTTTTAGCTATTAAGAACAGAAAGAAATCACACGGCATGCAATCACAGTGTTAAGATTCGCCCTTTCTACACTTTCATCAACGGCACGAACTCCAGAAAAGGGGTTTGTCTGTGCGTTGAATGTGGATGTTCGTCATCACCCATGTTAAATGTGACAATCAAAAGTCGATAAATCCACTCTGTCTGTCTGTCTGTCTCTCTCTCTCTCTCTCTCGTCACCTTTTCAATGTACATATTATATATATTGAAATGTATATATTTTGTAGAAGGACGCGGAGGAGGAGACCTTTGGATCTACTGGAAAGTCGCTCTGAATTAAGGTGAATCCAGCAGCTTTGATCTGAACAGGTACATAACGTGGAAAGCAACTTCAGGTAGTGTTCTGTTACAAGCACTGTTATAGAGTTATAGAATGAAATAATGATAATCTCAATTCTCTCTAATGTGAACCGAAACATATGGAAATGGAAAAAAAAAAAAAAAGAAAGAAATAGAATTGTCATAACAGGAGAGAAAAATAAATTACACTAAATTTTATAAAGTGAAGTGAAATGAGGGAAGAGGTTTCAAATACAGTGGATATCTTTATATGTCTAGATTGTTCTCCTCTATCGCACGGGATAAAGAGGAAAAACAACAACACTAACATCTATTGTGTTTCTTTCATTGAAACCATTTTTATAATGCCCTGTATTTATGCCACTGAAGAAGAAAGCACGAGCGAGTGGTACTATGTTTATTTCTCAAACCTTTCAGCCCGAGAAAGTATAACAATTTCAGCTTAAGTGGCTGGGTTTGTTTTTGTTTTTTTTTTTGTGTGTGTGTGAAAATCTTATTTTGCCATCGGTACTCTGCCTACTCTTCACGGATTTTTAACTGCCAAGAGTTCTCTGACGTACCTAACGTACACACGTTACGTACGAAATATATTCGCCCATATCCAAGAAGGCTAGACATCATGCTTTTCTGTCTAAAGGAAGCCAAGAAACCGGTAAGTCACTGAAGGGGGACGCAGTGGCTCAATGGGTATGGCGTCTGCTCATGAAGAAAACAGGCTGGGATCGACTCGCGGGTTCTGCATCGTGGGATGACAAGACACGAAGATCGAAAAAACATATTTTTTTCAGTGATCAACGGTCCCCTGGATTCCTGTGGGTAGGGAAGCCCGACGCCTAGCCTTCTCGGATAAGGGCGATACATATATCTCGGAGGTCCCGTTTGTACGTTACGCACGTTAAAGAACCCTTGGCAGTTCAAAAGTCGATGGAAGTGTAGGCTGAGTGCCGTGTCCGGGCAAAATTTCCAAATTCCAAATTTCTACCCACAAAGTTTCTCAGCAAAAATTGGCATCGTCTAAAAGCCGAGATAATCCTTTTTCTTAGGATTGAAAGGCTTAAGAAAAACAAACTAAGTCACTGAAAAAAAAATAAAAACGGGTCTCGATCTTCGTAACCTTTAATTCCCAGATGGGAGGATCCGCGAGTCGAACCACAACCTCATGACGTGAGTTGTTTTCACGAGAGATCAGACGCCAAACCAAGCGGGTACGGTGACCCCTTAGTGGCACTAAGTATCTACCATTTTTAGAAGAACACAAATCAGGAAGAGTACGAAGTGAGCAATGTTCTTCTCCTTTCCTTGTGCTTACGACGGAGAATGTTAGTGCTCGTGAGTTGAGCGGATACCTCGGCGATGAACAAGTTGACCTGTAGTTTCACAGTGGTTTTAACATAATAAAATAGGCGCTGTCTATTTGAGCCTATTGGCCCAGCTGGACCTGGAGTCTATTTGGACCTATTGATGAACCTCTTTCTCTCTGTCCATGCGTAAGAAAGTTATTGTATCCAGTTACTTATGTAACATATTGATTGGGTGGGTGGGGGGGGGCTATGCCTCTCATCCCTTTTCCCTCCCCTCCCCCAACAAATTGCGAAAAAAGACGCTCCTATGTGCGAACCAGTACATAATTGTTTCGCCTTTACTATGTGGTGCAACTTTTTTATTTGCCTATATGCTTCCTCATTGCAATACTAGGCCCAGATAAGCACTCTCTTCCTTTATGCATGAACTCTTCCTCACATCATATACAGATTCTCTGAGGCAACTTCTTTTTGTTCTTTCATACAGTTTGATGGTTTGACAACAGACTGCAGCATTTCCCAGGTGGACGGAGGCTTTGACTATGTGGAAGACCCAGTATCCCCTTAGCACGACCATCAAGATTCAATTCGCTGTTAGTGTTTACTGTTGCATCTTCACGGTGTTTCCCATTCATCTGAATTCAGCTATCTCTCTTTTGTCAAGATCAATATTGTCTTCACAAAGGGGGTGGGTGGTGGACAAAGTTTGTCAGTTTAATGAAGAAAACCATGTTAGTTAGTGGGTTTCTATATGTCTCGCGACCAGTTAAAATGAGATGTAAGACTCTAGGCTAGAACTGAGAAAGCAGGCTTTGAATGTGATGAGGGGGGACAGATATTGATTTTTTTTTTTATTGCAGAATTCAAAAGTGCATTCATTTCTGAACAAGATAATAATAGTTTGTAAAGCGCTTAGAGCCTGTAATTACGGGAATAAGCGCTATATAAATACTCTCTATTTATAATATTGGTCTTACCCTCGAATTATAAATATTTCTTCATTTAACTTGGGTTTGTGTAAGGTGTGTTTGTAGATTTAAGCGTTCGACCATTCATTGAAACTCGATTTTCTCGGAATTTCGGTTATTACTGGGGTCCATCCATATCTCTTTAATCTGCAATATCTGAGCTTAAAACGTTTTTCTCCACCCGAAAGGGTATGAAATAAGCTTGCATATATGATACCAAAAACCTATATGATGAGAAATAGACATACGCCCCATTTTGACTGGCTGCGAGACATATTGAAGTTTATTTTTTCCAGTGCTCTAAAGAGAAAATACAAAGATGTTTTTGACACAGGACAGGTTATTTAATTTAAATGGTTGCTCAGATGAGGTAAAAAGTAAGAATCTTTATTGTTTATGAGATTTCCATAGTTATCAGTAAATGAATAAAGCCTTGCAGAATCTTTTTTTGTGTGTTATTATCAGAAGGTGGGTTTTCTTGTAGGAGTTGCATGCAAATTGTTATGTTTTATTAGTAGAAATGCAACATTTCACAAAATGCAAAATACAATTAAATTTGTTTGTTAGTTGCCTGTCACTGAGAGAAACAAACTCAGTTATCATCTTATCACCCAACTGTAGCAAAACATTGTTTTCCTTTTCAATAAGCCACAAAATTCAGTAATATATTATAATTAATCTGATTTTGAAATTTTAAATGAAATGTGGGCTAACTCCTCTCAATTTAGACCTTAAATTATCCACAGAGAGACAGTTTATTGAAAAACTTACTTTTACTACAATGTGCCAATATTAAACAGTCAGGATAGTTCTGTCAACACCAAGATGTGGACAATCTCAGGGCAGGCTAGAACTTTATTTGTTTGAAGCTGGTGACAGTGGTAGAATGACATGGTATCTTAAAATGCACTGAGATGAAAGATGTTATGAATAATGCTGCTGTCATAAGGTGATAATTTGTATGAAATAATATGGGTGTATGTCCTGTTATTTACTATCCTGTTAAAACAGATTGTCCAAATGGGTGATGTTATATTACATTACATTTAAGTCTAATTTGACGAAATAAATTTCTCTTAGATGCCATTGTTTTTTTTGTTTTTTTTAAAAACTTTATTATCATTTTTATTTTTTTAAATCAAGCACACCATTTTTACCTCCACAGGCACCTTTACTTATAAATGTTATTTATAAATATTATGACTTATGTTGATGTGTAACTTGTTCTATACTGTAAAGTTTGTACAAAAAAAAAGAAAAAAAATGAGAAAGCACAGGGAAAATCTATCTAGTGCATGATTTTAAATTTGAATACAAGATAGTATATTTTTATTTTTTGTTAACATAGTAATATTAGACTGCCATCATGCCAAATATTGGTGAATGTTTGGTAAAGAGTGTTTTGCTTTTTTTTTTTTTTGTTTTTTGTTTTCTAATTTTGATTTATATATGTTTTCCTTTTTTTTTTTTTTCTTCATTTTGTTACCTTCTGAGTTGCGACACCCATCATGCTGGGGCATTGCGAGTGTGTTTGTTGGTCTGAATAATTTCATTTAAGTGACAGAATATGTTATGTTATTGCATCGGTTGGTTCTCTCCAAACTTCCTGATTGTTACATCAAACAAAACCTATTGTGATATTGTGGGCACAAGTTAAGATTGATGACAGTAAGGGGCACAACTTGAGATGTAGACAAATGTAGAACAAAAAAAATACACAAGTGTGAGAGATGCTGGCTTTATGCTTGAAATGTAGCGGAGTTGAGTTTTAGAGTAGAATAAGGTTCACGAGACTTGAGTACGTATACATGTCATGTACTATGTACCTGAAATTTTATGATGCAGCCATATCTTGTTCAGTGGTATTTCCCACATGGGTACAGGTAATAAAAGTTTAGTACTAACAGTTTAATACATGTACAGTGATATAGGGCATAAAAGTATTATATATTATTTCAATACTGGTACTTATATTTTTCATTCAAATGCAAATATCTTATCTCTACCTTTTTTAGCTCTTGTTCAAGTAGTTTGAGCAATTTTTTGGGGGGGTAAGGCTAACTTGCAAACATTCACCCATTTTATTCCCAACCTTTTTACTAAATTTTATCTCATGTTATGCAATACTCTCAACAAAAAATTATGGACTCTCATTTTCTTTTTATTTACCATCTTTAATGTATCTACCATTCATAATCATACAGCAATTTTTTTTTGCATCGTGTCATGTATGCAACACAATATTAATTTTTTAGATCAGAAGGTGAGAGTAATTGAAAGAGAAAGCGAGACAGAATGTTGTTGATGCATTTTGTTTTTCCTTACGATGCTGATTCACAGTCTATATGGTTCAGCTACTTAACTGTGTACAAGAAGAAGAAAAAAGACATTGTTTTAACATTGGCATTTACATTTTGTTTGTAATTCTAGTTTTGTTACTGTGTATAGTCCATCTCATAGTTATAGCATGCAATTTTGCAAGAGCGGAAGACAAGAGATATTATAATTTTATTTTTACATAATGTTTGTACAACGCTGTCCACTTGTTAACGCAAGTTAAAATAAATATTTGCTAGGCAGTCAACACTCTGAGGCAGTCCTGTTACATGTACATGTATTTTTTTATTTTCATTTTTCTGTCTTGACAACATCAACATTGTTTTGAAGTCGGCAATTGTTTTAATGTGAGCAACTGTATGGACCCACTGGTGTAGTGAGAAAACGTAGGCAAATAACAGTTTCACCACATAATGAAGGCGAAGCAGTTTTGTACTGCCTCACACATTTTAATGAGGGGGGGGGTGTGTGTGTGTGTGCAGGGGGTGCAGAGCCCCCATGGCATGTTATGCAACTTAATACAATAAAGCTGCACCAACAGGCCTAAATAGATGGCGTCCCTTTTTTTTTTTTGTCCGGAGGGGGTCGACTTTAATCAGATTCTTTAATCAGATTATAGACAGTGACTGATATTGTTAGATTGATAAGGATTTAAGCGCCTAACAGGCAGCCGCCTTGTATGCTTCCCAGGAAGCTGAGAATGTTTATGAGTGTCTTCTTTGGGTCTGTCGGGGTAATAATAGATTGTAAAGTGTTTAGAGCCTGTAATTATGGGGATAGGCGCTATATACTCTCTATTATTATTATTCTGCTGTTGAAAAAAAAAAAAAAATCAAGACAATCCATTTTATAACGAAAAGATTCATGACCACTACGTACATTCCATTTTTTAAGTTGTCCATAGGTAGAAACCCTCGCTTGACATCTCCTTATATTTGTTTGTTTTGTTTGTTTGATGATCAAATTGATCCACACTGTCTTCCGGACAACTGGAAAATAATATGACATTGTGTGGCCTACATTTGAAACCTGGTCACTGTACGTGTACAGTCAAATGGATCGAGGACTCCCTTCCACATAAATTTTGATTTCATCATCAAATATGACATTTGTCTTTTCTTTTATAATAATAATAGCTTTGTATTCATTATCAATTTCTTAAAATCCACCACCCTTAGAAACGATGCACGCACTGTTAAGTTGCATGACCCTCTGATTTCTCTTAGCAAAGTCAGATTCATGTTTTATTTTTGTTTATTTACTGAACAGTTTAGACATAAATTTAACATAAGAATTCTTTCGTTCATGCTGTAAACTAACACAACCATTGCTGCAATTGTACATGTATGTAATTGTCAGTTCATTTTTCATGGTGGGTACCTTTAGATCTGAGGAGTTGAGCAGTCATTCATTTTACTGACAATGTGACATGCAATGTTACGACTTTGTGTAATGCATGCAGTTTCATCTCACAGGATTGTTTGCATGCTGGACATACATGTCTTGTACTTTTTTTTTTTATATCATGATTTTTAGTGTGGGAACAAAGCAAACGCATTTGCATGCAAGATATGATTCCACCAGAAGTTGCATGAATCATAATATAGAGATTTCAGAGTCTATACAATGAGCAACTGAATCAGTTATTTGTTTACAGATTATCTGTGTAATCAAATCAGACTAGTAATTAAATGCTTTTGCTTATTTTTTTTTCGTTGTTCACTGTGGTACAACTATTTAAGCATTATTATTTATTCATGTATTCTCTTTATGTTTGGTATGGTATGATCTTCTATATAATGTTCATGTAGTAACCAATAAGTAACGATATACAGTCGAGTCCACCCAAACCGAACTCTGATAATGTGAATTTCTGATAATTCGAATAAAAATGAAACAATAGATTTTTTTTCCTCTATGTGCCCATTAAAATGCTTCTCTCATAATGCGAAGCCATCACTGAGAGTTTCCTTTAATTCGAACCAGTCAGCGCCGCCTCAAAGGTCAACATCGTCTTTTGTTCTGTCCACGTGATTCCCACCAAACAGGGAAACAAAGGAGACCGCGTCGCGGATGGGGCGAGAGGGAATCATCCAATTAATTTGCATAAATGTACTGTGAATGTGCCGGAGCAGTTTATGAGGAGCAGTGATGCTGATCGATAATCAAGCATCCTCACAGAGACTTATAGTGTTACAACAGGTAAACACGTGTGTGTATTGTACTATTACTATTTGGATGCTTCATGTTTAGACAACCCGAGGCGTTGCGCCTAGCGCCTGTGTTACAGTCACTTCGTGGCGGTATAGCTCTTTCGCCTGCGGTTGACAAGCTTTATTTCATAGACTAGCTCTATGTGATGGCTTCCTTTAACCCACTGAAGAGAAAAAAGACGTTTCTTTCCTTTCAGTCGAAAATGAAAATGCAGCAGGAACTAGACAGAAGTGCGATGTCCAAGAAGACCATATCTGAGAAGTATGGCATTCCCCCAAATACACTCGACGATATTAAAACATTGGGAAACGTGTGGGGAAAGCGGCAGCCTTCTCAACTTTTTTTTTCCTCATAGGTAATTCGGGAGTTGTTTCCCTTGTTAAAAAAAAACAAAAAAAAAAAAAAAACTGGAAGACGAACTCGCATAAATTGAACCCATGAGAATGGTCCCGGCAAATTCGATTTAAGCGGACTCGAATGTACATAAACTGTAATCTCAAATTCCAGCTGGTTTTTATTTTGACTATCTGTATTTCATTGCTTTTGAATGATTGTTCAAATGCCCATGAAAAGTGGAACTGCAGCCTGCACTAAGTCATTAGATGCAAATTTAGAAAATGCTGGGTGTTTTTTTGATTACGTTTCTGAAGACATATTTTTAGTTGTGTGTTGTTTAGCTTTTTAAAATTTTCTTTATGGACAGTGAAGAAATAGAAAACACAAAGCCAGCCTTGTAGATATAGCAAGATTGCATGACACAACATTAAGAAAAAAAAGTGATTAAGTGCTGTATCATATTTCCATTCCGCTACTCATGTACTGAAATGCTGTTACTTTTTATGTCACAGTGTATAGTCACAAGTTATCTACCAGTTGAACGTACAAGTACCTGCAAATGTTTTGTGAAATGCTTGAAATGCTGTCATTTTGTATGGCACAATGTTTGGCCATACCGTATTTTATATCATCTGTTTGCAAATGTTTTGTTGCTCACTGTTGCCTTCTCAGCCGTTGAAAAAAGCTCTCATCCAGTCTTTGACTTCGTAACAGTAGACATAGAAGTAGGCATAACATATTTATGAACACGAGCAGTACGGATTGAAAATGTTTGAAAGTGCAGCTAGAGTAAATGCTTTCACTGAACACCATACTTTTTGATTTAATGATTGAATGTCCCTTAGTTCTGTTTCAGTTGAAGCCCCCAGAATGAAAATTATCTAAACCATGTTCTACACATTTTGAAAGAAACCCTAAAGGAGAAAACAAGATGAAAAAATCGATGATAGATTAACAGACAAAATTTCTGGAGGAAACATTCAAAATATCAAAATGTAAAAAAGGGGTACATTTTATTGGAATCATATGTTACATCAGAAAAATAAGCGTGTTTTCCGAGATATTATTTCAAAACAAATGGGTTTTTAAAAGTCTTGAATACTTTTCGTTCTCTGGTCTTCAATTCCCAGCCCCCCTTTTTTTTCATGGGCCATGCCTTACACCGGGATTTATTGAGGCATGGATGGACAACTGTGTGTCTCATTTATCTATGGATTTTATTCCAATACGTGTACTTATTAAAAAAAACAAAAAACTAAGTCATTATGTTACAGATGACAATGAGCTTTGAAAAGCCGTCCACAGTATTACCAGTATTGCTATCAAAATCAGATGTCAGCCAAATTTCTTGACTGAGGAGTTTGTCAAAAGTAAATAAAAAATTGATCAGGAAAACAAAAAGAAAATTGGATGTGTGATGAAACTCATCTCCTCTTTTCTTCTTGCTTCAGTATTGGGGGCATTTGGCAAAAAACAGAAAAATTTTTTGCTGTATTTCTGGTTTCTGAGACCAACTCAAATTATGCATCTGATGTATTGCTTGCATTAATCCGTCCATGAACTTTTAACTTATTTCAAACAAAATCAGATATTCTGCCAAATCTATTATCTGTTCAACTTCTATTAGCAACAGTGTGTCCTGCTGTAGAAATCAAAGTACATGTATCATAAATCAGATGTGTGATGTTTTGTTCAAATTCATGATTATGTGTGTGCAATGAGTGTGAGATGTTTATCATGGGTAAATGGGATCTCGATATATCTATACATGTATGCAATTTATTATGAAATATTATGTAATGTTACTAATGTAATCTCATATATATTGAATACACATGTATTCCGCTTTTAATTACTACTACGGTTCAAAATAAAGGAACTTGAAAATTTTACACATAGTATTTGTAATTGGTATAAAATAAACGTAAGAGTGGTATAGGTGATGTTTTTAAACATGCTTGTACATTGTATGTCAACGCTGCCTATTAATTTCACTGTTGGCATGTGGAGGCATTTGTAAAGTTTTTAGCTGAAGTGAAAATCATGTTTTGCAGATTTAGTTGACTCATATCTTATTTCATATCTCATTTTGCTTACAAAATCAAATAGTTAATCATCACCAGTATTACTACACAAGGCCTAATATCTGAGCAAGTTATATGTATGAATTTTTGCCCATATGAAAAGCTGCGTTATGTAGAATAAGTCTTGCAACAAAAAATGGTACGTGTGTGTGTGTTTAAGTCCCATTCTACATGTTCCTTGTTACAGTAATTTCACAATTTATCTCTTGTCCCAGCATGCATGCCAAGGAAAAAAAGTTATGCTGTCTAGAAAATAATCAGAGTTCATAATTTTGTCAGTAAATTACTTTGCATCTGATGGTAATTTTCTTAATTTACTGTTTCTTTTCTTAAAGAAACACTTAAGATGCTTTGTCATGAGCATCAACTGAATACTCTTAGCCCATGGAACAACTGTTTTAATTTCATGAATGGACCACAGATAATTTACAGGACAAATATAAAATTCAACAGATAAAAAAAAAAAAAGATGCCAACCAGAAAGCTGCAGTGCAGTTTCAACCACTTTATTAAAGCATGCCAACTTCAATTAAGTCTCATTTAGATATTTTTCTTATCTCCTTCGTCGTCAGTACACAAACACTAACACACAAAAGAACATATGTTCAGAGCATGTGACACAGAAACAACATATATTAGCTCACACATGGCCTCGATCTATCTCCTCCTTGATGTAGACCTGCAAGAGAACGAAAATACAATCAATGAATCATATTCTTTTGTCACTTTCCAACTTTGGTGAGGCAAACAGTGCTGGAAAATGTCTAGGCCCTCAATCACTTATAATGCATATTCCCATAAGTTTGTGAACACAAAATTATAGCCATTCACAAATCAACAGAGCAAAGTATTCTTGAGTACAAATTCATTACATCTGTATTTTGTCCTTTGAAAATCATAGATTTTTGAACATCTTGAGTCATCACATAAAGACAAACTGTATTTTGCCATTGTTTTGTTGCATTTTGTTTCAAATAACATAGACACTACAAAAGAATCTCATTCTCCAGCATGATTGCATCAACAACAGAAATGGAAGCTTCCTATAAGGATAGAAATAATGTGCAATAAATTACAAAGAAAAGCAAATCTCAAGCATAAATTAACACAAACATCAACATACACTGAAACAAACAAGCAGAATTTAACTCAATTAAATTGGACTATTACAGCACGAGTCAACTTTAACTGGAACTTAAATTAAGGAGCATGAGCATTTCCTTAACAATAAGAATATTTTCAGTTCTCAGAAAATGACCAGATGCATTGAAACAAAAAGGAAGAGATTAAAAATGGAAAAAGCTGACACAAATTTGTGACTCCGTCATTTTGCGTCCTGCAGCTATACAATGTCCAGAGAAACTTGAAAACTGTTTTAGGCCTCCTCCTTACTTTTCATTCCAAGAACAGGTGATCTGTTACGGTGATTTTGTCATGGGACAATAAATACAAAACCTTGCCATAACCGAGTTGGTAGTGAGTGGTAAATTTCTAATGATAATGCAATCATAAAGCGCAGTTTGGTTATATGCTGGCTAAATCTAATAAGGTAAAAAGAGATGCCATACCTTGATCGAGATCTACCGTTGCGTTTGCTCTTGGAAGTCTTACCACGTTCCCTTTTCTCCCCATCATAATCCTCTCCCCTATCCTCATACTCATCCCTGCTTTTGCGATGCTTAGACTTGTGTTTTCTCTCCCTCGAAAGGGATCTTTTCCTGTGTCTCCGGGAATCACTTTCTGAGGATGACCGGGATCGTTTCCTGGATCTGCTGGACTTGGAAGCCGACTTGTGGCTATGAGGATCATCGTCAACTGAATTGCGATGGGGGGATCGCTCTCTATCCCTACTATTGTTGCGTTTGCTACGGTATGTTCTGTCTTCCCTACTGCGACTTCTATAATCTCTGCTTCTACTCCTCCTACTTCTATAACTGTCTTTTTCCCTACGCCTATCATAGTCATCATATCTTTCTCTGTCATCGTCTGAATAGTCTCTGTATCTGCCTCTGTTACTGTCTCTGTCTCGCGACACACTCCGTCGGTCTCTTCTAGGACTCACACTGTTTCTGCGTCTTTCTCTAACAGGACTGACACTGACTCTTTCTCTCTCCCTTTCTTTCTCTTCCCCTCTTTTTGCTGTTTTCTTTTTACTTGCCTCCTCCCAACTATCTACACTAGAACTGCGATGCCTTTTCTTCTTTTTATCATCTGATCTCCGATCACTTTTCATGGAATTATCTAATTCATCCTCTCTCTGATTTGCCCTTCTATCTTCATCAGAATCATACTTCCTATTCTTCTTATCCGATTTCTTGTCTTTGTTATCACTAGCTGATTCTCTGTCTCTCCTACTCTTCTGCTTTTTATCACCACCATCATCTACCTTTTGCTGTGAAATAAGTTTAACATTTTGTTCATCCACACTTTCCTTCCTGGCAGCTTTATTATTAACAATCACTTCCTTGCTAGATTTATCTTTCCTTTGAGAATTCTTTTCACTGTCTCTTTTGGAAGACGCTTTTGATGGTTTTTTATGCTGGCCATCTGAGGAAGATGAAGATGACTCGGATGATGAAGATGAACTGGAGCTGGAACTTTCATTTCCATCTTCCTCATCTGAACTACCACTACTGCTGCTACTGCTAGAACTACTACCACTTTCAGAGCTCGATGACGTAGACTGATTATCACTACTGATTTCTTTGGCTCTATCTTTTTTCCGACCTTTCGCTCTCTCTTTTCTTTGCTCGATCTTTTCTTTCCTATCTGAGGTATCACGTTTATCAGTACGGCTCTCAGATCTGACTGCTGCCGACCTTTTGGAGTCCTTGTTAGATTTAGCCTCCACGTCATCTCTTTCCCTTTCAGACTTTTTATTTTTCTCTCTATCCTTTTCTTCCTTAACATCCTTGCTCCTCCTTATATCTCTATCCCTCTCATCCTTTTTGTGACCCTTCCCTTTTTCTCTATCACTGTCTTTTCTATCATTCTGCCTATCTTCCCTCTCAGTTTTTATTTCATCGTTATTTTTCCTGCTATCACTGGAAGATTTTCTGTCTCTCATATTCGAATCATCTTCCTCTAAGTCTGCTTTTCTATCTTTGACTGGTTTAGAGTCCCTACTATTTTGTCTGTCTGTTTTTTTAGAATCTGATCTATCACTAGAGCGCTTTTTGCGATCCTCTTCAATCATTTTAACTGGAGTCTCCTCTTCGGCACCTTTTCGTTTGGCTGGGGACCTTGTCCTTGCATGTTTGTCACGTTCATCTAAATAAAAGAAACAGAAAGAAAGAAAAAATGATTGCATGATGATAACACTCCAGATTCTCCTTCCACACGCACATACACACACAAAATATTGTTAGAATTTTTATCCTTTGAAAAAAAAAAAACAGAAATCTTTACTTTGCATTAACTGAGGAGACACTGTCTCCCTTGAATCATTATTCTATTTTTTTTTTTTATGGGATTGGGCATTCTCTCCTGAAAGCTGCAAATATGGGACAATACCTAGGGCATGTAGAATGTAATTGTTCTAGAACAGTAAGAAACTGTGCAGCAGAGCTGGGTGAAGTAAATCAAAAGTTAAAGATGGCCTTGAGCAAATTAGATTAAACTAACCAAGACATCCACAAAAATTAACTGTCAATATAATATCTTGGCACAGGGTAATCATAGTTAACTTTTTTTCCCAACAAAATCAAGCAGCTTAAAGATCAACAGAACAATGTAACAAAATATATATATATATATATATAAAAAAAAAGAAACCTCTTTCATTGTCATCCTCATCACTGAAGATCCGCTGGCGTTTGGCAAACTCCTCTTTCTTGCGGCGAATCTTCTCTTCCAAGTCAGTGTCGGAGTCCGAGTCGGATTCTGCTCCTCCCATCTTCCTGTCCTCCACATCACTATCTTCACTGCCAGATCCATAGCCAAGCCCTGTTACAGGTTTAACATGATCATGATACAAGAAAGATGACAGATCTCAGTGCAACATATCTTAAAACATTTTCTTCTCTCAGGAAATGTCACCGTTCTTCACATCTTCACAACTAATACCCTGTTTAGTTTATAACCCTACCTAAAAAGTTAACTTTTGTTTTCTTGGAATGTCAAATAGTTTAATAAGAACATTTTAAAAATCTACTCATTTGTTCTTCTTTTTTTTTTTAAATATGATACTTGCGGTTTTACTTGTCAGGAAAGGAAATGTAAAAATAGATCAATCTAAATGGGTGCTGTATCATTCCAGGACTAGAGAGGTTAACATGTGTGGCACATCCTTCATTTATTGAAACTATATTTTTTTACTTATTTCATTTTAATGTGTAGTTCTGACTGTGACAGAAATAAACTAAGCATAATAGATTTTTATTTTCTGGTTGGAATTTGGCCTGCGAACACCGAAACTGCCTTCTTCAGACATAAGCTATGATTTATTACTTTGTCACCAGGAAATGATAGAACGGGATCATATTTTTTGACAACATGTAGTAAATTCAAGTCTGAAATCCTATTACTTATAACTTGGACAGCTCAAAGATTTTTGTCATATTTCACCTACAGCAGAGATCTTAGACAGACAATGAGATTTGCACAGAATAAAGACAGATGATATAATCTACTATGAGGATTACAGCACCAGCAATACGCGATCAAGGTACTCACCCAGGGATGTCAAAGACGCCAAAGCCGACGACTTGGCAAGTTGCTTTGCAGGAGCTTTGATGTAATTACATAGACAAACATTAGTGGAGAAAACAACAGGACATAACATAACATGCAGTGGTCAAAACAGTAATGGTGATATCAGGCTCAAGATCAAGGCCACAATATCAGTCCTGTTCTGTCCATACATCCTGCAAGAAACCTAAAGAATTTACTTTTGCTGCAAGGAAGAGAGGATTAGTAATAGAGTGATTCAATAAAACAATTTTGGCATGTGTGCAAAATGATAGTTCATTCATTTCATTTGAAACTTGGAGAAAAAACATAAAAAAAAATCAATCCAAATAGCAACACAGATGGCATACTAACCTACACATGAGAACTGTTTCTCGCAAAATTTTGTTCTCATTCTATTTAGAAATAAAGATATGAATTCATAACTGCTTCCCCTGCTTTCTTAATACTTACCATTTTAAATAGAAAACAAGAATATCCATGAAATAAACGGTTTTTCCTATAACTTTTGTCTTGGAGAAAAGTCTTCTGCTGCACATGTAATGCAAGAACTGGCTTGACAATATGCCGTCCTGTTTTCAGCATTTTCTTGCTCACCAAAGTATCTCATTCTACTAAAGTTCACTATCCGCAAACAATAAAAATTGCTTGAAATCGACAGATTCCAATACATCATAATATCAATGTTTCTGCTCCAGCGGTCAAGGTGAGTTCTGACATACTCTCTAACAATAAAATGTCTACAATTCATCTTCCAAAGTACCTCAGTCACTCAAGTCTTCATTAAGAGCAAAGTCTTTGTCTTGATGACAAAAATTGTCAGGCTCAAAATAAAGATTTTTGCTTGGTGACTGACTACTGTACCTTTCATCGCCTTCCTTTTTGCTTTCTGATATACATCGTTAGCAACAGCATATATTTCTTCATTTGTAACCTCTAGCAATGTCTCTGTTAACATTCTCTTCACTTTCATCATCTGAAAATAAAAACAAAAACAAAACTAGTAAGTAAATGCATTTAACTCTCTTGAAAGTATCAGCTAAAGAAGAGGAAGAACTGGCCAATCATTGATCAGCCTTATCAACATTAATGTGGTCTTCTCTAGATCTACAGTGAAAATGTCTTACAACTGTTACAGAGGTTGTTGTTTTATTCTATGTTCAACCAAGTGAACAAGAAACATCACCAACCTTA
This sequence comes from Peronia verruculata, assembly GCA_038406235.1. Classification (NCBI taxonomy): domain Eukaryota; kingdom Metazoa; phylum Mollusca; class Gastropoda; order Systellommatophora; family Onchidiidae; genus Peronia; species Peronia verruculata. Next base: position 861,728 of record JBCAUA010000014.1, on the reverse strand, counting down.
TACTTCAATTTTTTTGCAATATTTGTTATGTTATGCTTATCGTGATGCTGAATGTATCACCTTGAACAAACATTTTCTACCACCATTTGATTATTTAGATTGATAATTCCACCAGGACATAAAGAAAACTTTCGGTTTAGAAAATATGAGAAAATGATCGGCAAGCTTAGCCATGACTGCTTTATACTTGGAGAAAAAAAAAAACACGTGGTGAATAAACCTCTCTCATGATATAACCCATATGGTATATGTAGTTCAGTATGCCAGACAGGTGTATTTCAGTCATAACGGAACATAAAATAACTTAGCTTTCCTAACATCTGACAACTAAATCAAGCTCACGTTTAGAGCTTCCATAAAATACACAATGCATGAGGTACAAGACCGCAGGTATCAGCTGAGGCATTACCTACTAAGTGTGGTCCCGTTTTGTTTCTACTACGGAAGTTGCCAAAATGGCACATATACTACTCCTAACCTAATCTAAACCTAATCCTAAATGAAAGAGCGTAATACCAATTGATAATGAACAAAAAAGTTTATTTGTCATTTGAAACACTCAGACAACACCAACACAGTCATAATCGTATTGACAGTGATTAATCTAGATCTACAACATTTAACTGAAATACAGTAATCGATATATGCCATTTTTGCAACTTCTGTGAGACCACAGTTAGAAGGTAGGGCTGAAGCTGGACCAAATCACCCATGTAAACCCCTTTCTTACCAAGGCCATTTCTTTTTCCTCCTCTGTCATGAATGTGCTTGGTGATGGACTACGCTTGGAGGGTGGTGATTTTCTTTCCTCTGGAGAACCTGACCGAGACCTTGATGGTGATCTTGCCTTGTCTGTACCTGCATCCTCTTCATCTTTCTCTTTGCCACTGATCTCATCTTGTTCATCATCATCATCATCGTCATCATCTGAATCCTGGTGTATCACAGATAAAAAAAAAAAAAAAATGAACTGTATTGTATTTATCAAATTGAAATCACCCTGAAATGCACTTGCAATTTATCACAAATCATTCATTACTATTTCTCTTTCAATTTTAAATTCAAGGGCTTCTGACAGTTCAGCACCTTTGTGCAAACAAACAAACATTTAGAGATAAGCATTACTCTTGGAAGTCTTTTACAAAGATAAGGTTCATTTCTTTGTATTACAATGAAAATAGCTACTGGCTACCATTATCCTTCTCGGATCACAGCAGATAGCAAATTTTATCTACACTTATTTTCTCTACAGTGCCTGTTTCATTTTCAGTGATATGTCTTGCTCAATTTCGTTCAATTTCCAATAATGGGTTCTTTCAAGGATTACTGATGTCCTGACTCACAAATTTACTCCTCATAGGATTGTCACTATCTCCAGCTCTCTTCTTCAACTTGGCTTCTTCTTGCTCTTTCAGCATTGCCTCCCTCTGTTGCTTCATCTGATCTTTCTCTAACTGTTTCTGTTTCTCCCTCTCCATCTTCTCCAGACCCGCTCGGATCCACGCTGGCAAGACTTTTCGCTTTGCAGCATCTACAAGGTAAAATAAAGACTTAAAATTTCTCGCTCTCATGACAAAACTAAAGATACAACAAAGTTCCCTAAAAATTATGGCTATCTTGAAATGTTTCAGTTGTAAACCATTTGAGCAATAATCAGCAATTATTTCTCTTTATTTTTTTTTTTTGTGAAGTTTAGGGCCTCAATAGTAGTCCCCACATTCTTCAGTTTCTGGCAAATGCTCTTTGTATCTTTGTGTCAGGCTGGTAGCTCTGCGTTCAAGTTTGCATAAGGAACCCTTGTTTCCTCATCCCTTGTAAATCCTAGTGTGTAAAGTGATATTAGATGGTTCTTTCTGTAGTGTGTGCCTAATCCAAGCTATTTTCTTCCCTCAATTTTTAATTTCAAGGAATCAAAATATTTAAGCTGACTGAGAATAGGGAGTTTATTGTTTGGCAAAAATGCAAAGCATCTTACTGCAATTTATCTTATGTAAAATAACTGAAGGTTGTTGCAAGTCTTCAAATTGCACCCAATAAAAAGTCTTCAGAGTCCACTGATCTCTTTACTGAAACTCAGGTTCATGTCATTTAACAAAAACGGTTGACAGTAATGATGAAAAACATTTGTTTGCTATCTTACCCAGACCAGGATCTTCCCCTTCTATGCTTGGCTCCCCTCTCAGGTGGTTGTGTCGACCTGGCCCATGATGTAGATGTGGTGGGTGATGATGGTGATGGTGGTGGTGGTGATGATGATGAGGAGGGTGTGCTGGCCTCAGGGGTGGTTCACCCAGCAGTGGCGGTTGAGAAGAATCACTATCTCCGGCTGATGGGTCCTCCCAGTAGGGCATGAAGGACGGGTCTTTGTTATTTATATCCTGATTGAAACATACAAATTTGATAAGTTGAAACCGCCATTTCAATATCATAATAATTTTTGACAAAATATGTTCAAAAATGATTTCAAAGAATGAGATCATGCATTTGACCTCTTATTTGGTTAAGGCATTGACAGACATGAACACAACTAGATTTTATATTGAATAAAATCTTCCTTGTCTTAACACCTGAGAATAGCTATCCTTCACATAGAAAAACGCAGACATCTTTAGTATGACTCAAGGAGTAAAGCTGTGACAAGATAAATAAAACTGAAAGTAACTGAATGAAACCTGATGGTGAATATACCCACCTAATATGAATAACAAAATGTAACACTAAAATGTAATAACATGAATACTACTAAGAGAGGGATTAAAAACAGGTGGCAGACCAAAGGTGATCTACCAATGGAAGTGAATTTTTCAGGAAAAGCATGTCATTGAGGGGTACAACATCAGAGGACACTATTATATTTGTAATAAAAGGCTAGATACATCAGCATGAAAGTTATTTCAGAGACCACTTCAAGAACTTCTTCAGCCACAACATGAAAATGACCCTCACATTGGCCACTGATAATTACCTGAGGCATGGTGACACCTGGAGGAAAATGAGGGAGCCCTGTAGTTGGCATTACCTGATTATAATACATATCACCGCCCGGCTGAAAGGCTGCCATGGGCTGGAAACCTGGCATGTCACCAACAAATCCGTCCTGGAATCAATAACCGTAGTGAAAATACCGACTTTGTCATAAAATTTCCAAGACATACATGAATGTTTTAGATCCTGAAATTCCTGTTAATTGCAAGCAAATATTAGGGTGTGAGTTCCTCCTTTTCGGGACCAACATAGTTTTAAAGCAGAATGGAGCACTGGCTGAATCTCTCATTGATCTATGCACAATAAATGCCACAAAGATCAAAATACATATACATGGAGTTAGCTGGTAACTTCAATATTTGTCCATCAAGTTTCAAGAAAGCAAGCTTTTGGTAACATCTTTCCAGTTGTGAGAGAATTGATATAACAGACAATAAGATATTGTATAGTGGTGGAACAATTTCATGCTGCTCTTCTCCTGCTCAGACTGTGCCCTTACTTTGTTCTGCATCATCTGATTGCCCATCCACATGTCCCCTGTCTGTCCTGCAGGCCACCACGGTTGTTGCTGCTGCATCCATGGAGCCTGGCCAGGAAACTGTTGATTTGTCACATCTGTTGACGCTGTTGTTGACACACTCGGTGTCTCTGTTCAAAGAACATAAACAGAATGTTTAGAATAGTATGAAAGAGACAGACAAATATTTCGATCTTGCTTTGCCACACTCAAATCATAGCTCTAACTAACCATACTGATTGTCATAATTATAGTGGACAATTAAAACTAATTAGGAGAGAAGTTAAGGAATACTGCTGGGGAGGAAATTACATTTTGAAAATGAATTGCTCTTGCATTTGAAGCACTGATGTTCATTCAGATAGTTTCCATGCCCATATTAAAGTTCAGTTATCTGCCATAAATATAAACTGACTAGCTGATTGCCCCTCAGCTTACTGACCAGACTTGAAAACTTCACCCAACATAAATGTGTTTGTGCCACAGGAATAAGAATATTATTCTAGCAGATAAGAGGTCATGTTAAAAAAAAAAAAAAAAAAACTCTTTATGCTAGAAATTGAAAAAAAAGTTTGGTAATATTACTTAATGAACTATTGTCCTCTTCATCAGAGGCAATATCCATGCTGTTTTCATCTTCCTGCCTTGGTACTGATGCTGAAGCAGTAGCTGGGACAGTCTCTTCCTCAGGAGGTGGTGGTGGGGGTGGTGGAGGTGGTATGGTTACTGCCTCTGCTGTAGGCATGACTGCATCTGTTGCTCCCATAGGAACCATGCCCACAGCTGTTTCCCTTTGACTGATCCATTGTTTGGCTAATGCAGCCCAGTCAACTGTGGATAAGACATTTAAATCTTTTTTCATTTGATTTCAATTTCCTACTTAAAAAATAAAAGTTTTTATTCTTTTCCCATAATCACCAAATAGTTTATGTTTTACAGATTGAGAGAAATCTTTTTTCATTAGATTTCAATTTCCCACTGAAAAAATGAGAGTTTTTATTCTTTTCCCATAATCACTAAACAGTTTAAACAGTTTTTGATGTTTCACAGATTGAGACAAAAATAGAACATACAAATGACATGACTTGTACTTAGCAAAAATTAAATACATAGTGTTATAGAAACTGCCAGTCTTTTGACCATGATATTGAATTTTTTTTAAAGTCCATTCAAAATCAGAACTTTTAATTAGATTTTTTTCTAGGAATTAACTCAATGCAGCAGAGTCTGGGACACATACCTTGCTCATGTGGGATATTCTGATAATCTGATTGTTGCATAGACCATGATGCTCCAAATGGGTTGGCCCACATCTTTACGACTTGATCTCACTCTGGATAATAATCCTGTTTAAAAAAAAAAAAAAAATCATGTTATAAGATTAACTGTAAACTTACAGTTTCACTATTCTTAGTTATTTGGTACTGGTGGCATGTTTACATTCCTCATGTCATTCCTCACTGTCAACAAAACTTGAATTCAATGAAAGTTGAATAGAAATCTGATTATATGTTGTTTAGGACACAAAAAATGTATCACTGCATTCCAAATATTGAACAACATTGTGTGACTTTGAAATAATACCCCTTGTTCCTCTACTAGGTCCAATCACATATATATCAAAATTGTAGAACCTCTGCATCTGTTCACCACTTTCAAAACAAAGATCCCAATGCTCTTGTAAGTTGACAATTTACCTCATTACAAGTGGAGAACCCACAGCATTTGTGGGAGATTTTTCAAATGCAGCCAAGTGATACATCATACAGTCTTGCAACTCAGTGTTTGGCAAGCGTGCACATGTTGATGTTGGTAATGTGGAGGATTAAACTGAATGTTACTCAAAGGCAAGGTGTGCAAGAGAGAGTAGAAGAACAATGGGCCATTCCCTAGAACATACAACTCGGACCAGACACCCTTGTGACTTTACTATTCCATCATTATTGTCTTTACAGAATAATGTCAAACAGAAAATAAATATGCTTTTACCAATTTTACGTGAGTAGAAACACAGATCATTAGGCCTATGCAATAACTTTGTGTGCCAAATTTCAGATAGATATATTCAGCAGTTTTTGAGTCCATAGGCCTAAGCTTTTTGAGGGTTTTGCTGTAGATTTAAGATTTACAGTATAGATATATTGCAAATTCTCTATAGCCATTGTAAAATCTGATTCTTCACCTACTTAGGCTTTTGCCACTTTTGGTTCAGTTCCCAAATAACTATTAACCTGTGTTTCAACTGCAAAGAGCATGCTAGTTTAAGTGGAGGCTGTACTATAGATTATATCATATTGTCTGAGGTAATTCTTATTAATATTAACAAGTGGTGGTTCACAGTTCTACAATTATGGTTTTTATTTGTCTATCTGGCAGATTAAAATGGTGGTCAGGAAGAACACAGTAGGCCTAACTGCTAACTACTGTCCTGCCTGAGCCTACAAGGCCATAACCTTTGCTTTGAGACTATGAGTTATAAGTTTACTGTGACAATGTCCTAACTGTAGATCCGGGGGGAGGAGGAGGGTGGGCTAGCTTGTAAGTTAGTTGCATTTCATGATGAACCCAAATAATGGGAGAAATACCGTACCGCCCGCACACTAAATAACAATGGCCTAGAACAACCCCGCTGGGACCCTCGACAAGCGTAAGTCCACCCTAATGATAACATGTAGCCTAGGTCTGACGAGCAGGTGATGGTCCTCCCTAATAATGCTAACATGTATGATTGTATGAGACCCTTGACCAGCGCAAGTCCACACTGTCGAGAGTCCCAGCAGATTAAGCCAGCGGGGTTGTTCTAGGCTATTGTTATTTAGTGTGCAGGCCGTACGGTATTTGTCCCCAAATAACTTTGTTTTGTTCAAAACCCCTCCAGACAAACAAATGAATCTGATGTCCGATTTTTCATGTGTTATGAATTTGTATGTTGAGCGTGGGTATTTCGTGGCATAATAGCACCGTTTGCTGATTTCGGAATGTAAGACACATTGAACAATCGCTTCACAGACTGGTAACGGCCAAGTCATATGCCGCACAGTTTGCATATGTAGATGTAAAACAACTGTATCACTCACTTCGTCCATTCGCAGATTTCTCTCATGCCAGACAAGCTTCGGCGGCGGCCATAGAAATAATCCCACAATGCTATACTATTACTAACTTCCTCTTCGTTATTTAATGTTTTCGCTTCAATTTGCCCTTCGACCTTTAGAACTGAAACTAGGAGCTCCAGGCTTGGTTTTTGTTGCAGTCCACAAAACATCGCTATCAAACTAAATAGATCTGTTTATATATTTGTGGTGGGAACTCACCATTAACAGATACTCCTGATCCCGGCGAAGCAATAACCGTCATGAGTTTGCGTCACATCTGTGATAGAGGTTATGTTTGTCTCTCTTCGTCATTAAAACAATGTCTATTAGCAAGGGATGGTCCAAGGACTGCAAGGCAATGGACACATAGGACAAAGGGCAAACTTTTGCACAGTCAGTCATATGTATCAAGAGTATTATGGAAGGAAAGAGTTACAAGCAGCAAGACTACCAGTTGTCTACAGCAACGGAACTTGTCTCAAAATCTGGAAGAAATGTAAGTGATTTCAATGTTTTTATGTTAGATAACATACAAAGCATTCATATAAATTTGCATACTGACAATGAAAAAAAAAACCCCAGAAAAATCTGAAAGGGCAAAAACGATGTTGATGAAAGAACGATATTCAGTGTTTGTTAGAATCAATCTTCATTATTATACAGTGGTCACTACATAAGAACCTATACCTGCCACTTAACCCAAGAACTGCGAACCATGTCTTTATACAACAGGTGAAGCGAATCCCTGCATGCGGTGCCCATGTTTATTCGTGGGGGCTCCTCGTTGTGCTGTGATATTTCTCACCATCTCACTTACTCTTGGGGTTTATCAGCCCCAGTTTTGTCAAATCATCACCATAATAAGTATTCACAGCTCAATAGACACTCCTTCACAAGGTATAGGGAACTTTACCAAATAGAACAGTGAGAAATTCCATGCCCAAAGATGAAATCCTCTTGAGCAGAAGAGAAGAACAGAAATCAAAGGCCACATGACCCACTCAAGTCCTCTCAAGTCGTCCGAAACTACAATCAAAAGGAACTATGATAATGTGGGAGAATATCACATTCAGTCTCTCTATTTATACCATATTGAGTAATAATGCAGACTCCCCTGACCGCTTGACACACTCAACAAGTTTCGCATTGACCAGCGATCAAGCTGTTGAGAGTACAAGGGGTATATAAATGCTATGAATGAAAGCTAAAGTAGCCTACATATCTATTAGTTTATATATCAGATAGCTCCCTTGTGCTCTCACTCTGTGCAATCATTACATCACTTGTATAGATTTCTTTGTAGCCACTGCTGCCCCATCAACGTCAGCCGGTCTGATCTAATATGAAAAATCTAAGTCCACGTGATCACAGGGATGATAGCTTGCAGTTTACACTGAGATTCTATAATAATGTAAACATAAATACACCCCTATGTGAAATGTTTTCGTCCAAGCAGTTACATCAGGTTATGAGCAAATCTGTGGTGAGAATGGTCTGTGGGATGAGGGGTGATAAAATTGGCATCCATATGGAATTGACATGTCTTTGTAAACACAATCCCTTCCCCTACCATTGGATCATTGGAAATATTATTACATGTGAAAAAAGGATGGAGTTAGGGGAGGGATTAGAGAAAGACAGTGGTCAGCAAGGTGGTCAATCTGGGCCTGGATCATGTCACTCCAAAGACAAGGTGGAGTCTCCATAGTCAGAACAAGCACCCTGAGGCTAAGAACTAGTGATCAGTGATCAGTTAATCTTAGTAGTGAAGACTGTGTCAGATAGGTTGCATAACTTTTCAGTCTATACCTAAGAGTCCCCTTTTTTTTTGTCTACCGGCAGTCTGGCTCTTAGGCAGTGACCACTGTTGTTGCCATATGATGTTTAATTCTTTTCTTTTGAATTTGAATTCCCAGGAGTTCAGAGGAGAAAGCAAAGAAGTTTCAACGTCCAAAAGCTCAAACAACTATAGATGAAGAAGAAATTGGCAAGTTCTCAGAACTTTCAGCAATATGGTGGGATGAAAGCGGAGAATTCAAAGCTCTTCACTCACTGAATGAAGTGAGAATTCCCCTGGTCAGGGATGCACTGGTGTCTAAGAAGAATTTAGATCAGTACAAGGAATCTCAGCCATTGGAAGGTTTCTGGATATTGGATGTTGGCAGTGGAGGAGGCATTTTGTCTGAGGTAAAACAAATGAGGCATTTTGAGATCAGTCACATGATTGAGGAAACATCATTCACATGTGGCTTTAGTTATATTATGTGTTATACCATTAAAGCTCATCATTCATCAAGATTTGTCTGCCATGTGCAGAGCATGTAAAGAAATCAGCGTGACAGTACAAATCCTCAGTCATTTGACTTTTCTTGAAATACCTCACTGTAGTCTTTTTCTTGAAGTTTAATATCCATAACATTTAGATCAACAATCACTGTTATCTATGGTAGGAATGGAAATGTGTAAAATGTCATGCATAAGGATTCTTCACAATTTCATTGTCCTAGCAGTTTTCTTCACATCAGACAACATTGCTTCATTACAAATCATGAGTCATGATTGTATGAAGTAACCATAGCGACATTTGAGTTAAGATTTCAAATTCTTGTATGTAAAAAAAACTCATGAAATGAATGCAGATATTTTTAAATATGGATGAGAATATGAACGATCCAGTGTGTACTGAACCACTGACAGAGAAACATACCCACTGTAGTCCCTACTGTTTCTGAAAATGATGTTGCCATTCACCTTTAATAAGCTGGGTCTGAACTAGTAATGAACCCGATCACTTTAATAAGAAAAGTTTGTTGTCACTTATCACTTTAAAAAAAAAAAAAAACAGGAAAAAGCAAAGTAGACCCCTCTTTCTTCCCCCCCTTTTTTTTTCACCCCCCCCCCCCCTCCCTTACACATACAAAACAAAAGGAACTTATTCCAAATTATTCTTATGGCCCAGGAGTGTTATGATTTGTTTACAAACTTTGTTTACACTTACAGCCCTTGGCCAGACTTGGAGCTTCTGTGATAGGAGTGGAAGCTTCCGAGGAAAGTATAAAAGTTGCTCAAGCCCACTTGATGCATGACCCTGCAATCAGAGACAGAGTGAAGTACATCCAAACTACAGTGGAGGAGATTGCAGAAACTCAAGCTGGGAAGTTTGATGCTGTCATTGCTTCAGAAGTGTTAGAACATGTGGCTGATCCCAGCACATTTGTGTCCGCAGCCTGCCAGCTGGTTCGAGTAAGTTATGATTTTGTTATCCCAGAATTTATTTTGCCTCCCTCGAAATTCTGTGTGACATTTTAATTTTGATATTGATCATTATAGATGGAAGCTGTTCTATGGTGGGATTTATACTTCTTTATTATTTGTTTATGTGTGCTGAAACATATAACACATTTTTCTTTGTGATGTTAGCCATGGTATTCATATGTGATGATGAATGTCCCATACTTTTAGTTTTACTGCTTCTGAGCTGATGATCATGTTTTTTTCCTTTACCCAGTCATTTCTTTTTCATCCTGTTTTAATAAATAGATTCTATATTAAGCTCACAACAATTTAGTTGAATTTAACAATTTTCAAAAATCTTGAAATCTAAATATATGTATGATCAATAGATGAGGAGCAAACAGTTAATCATGAAATAAGATTTTATAGTTGTCTTCCGAATGGGTTGTATGGAGGCACTTACTCAGTGGCTCTGGAAAAGCTGACTGGTTATGATGAACACATTTTGATTATTGAACTCACATAGATAAAGCTTGGTCTCTTTATGTAAACAGGTCTAGCCTGTCATGACTCGGCTGTGGAAACATCTCTGAACATCTTCTCTTTTGAAGGAAAAGTGAAAAAAAAAAAATACAACTCGACCTTTCATAGTGTGTCATAGGAAAACAGGAATCCTCAGTTTCCATTGTCAGCTAGTGAAGAACTTTGTTGCTTTGTGCAAAGTTTGTGTAATGGTCAGTTGATTGTAAAACATGTATTTCATATTATCTTTGTAATTTGGTGCTTTTATTCATTTCATTTTGTTTTTCTGAGTTTGCATGGCAGGTGTATATCTGCAAATTCTTTTAATTGAGGATGCATCATTTTCATGACTTTCTTTCTAAACCTTTCTCAGCCAGGTGGATCCATATTTTTCACCACCCTGAACAAAACTAGACTGGCATATGCTCTGGGTATAGTGGCAGCTGAGAATATCTTTCGAATATTACCACCTGGAACACACGACTGGAACAAGTTTATTTCTCCGATGGATTTGCAGTACATGCTGGAGAAAAGTCAGTGCCTCACTTAAATTATTCAGTATAATGGGATTGTATTGTTCACTCTGACTTGAACATTGCATATAGATATGAAATTCGGTGCTGGCTAATTTTTTTAACATGTAGAGCTACAGTATCACATGAAAGCTTATTTTTTTTTTTTCTGTTTGAAAAATCTTTGTTTAACATTGAGTAGAAATCGAGATATTGGGAAGTAGGGAGGAAAAAGATGGTCCTACCGCTGCTCTGAAGTTGGTGAGAAAATGACCAGTCATTGATGTTTATCCTGATTCTCAGTTAGGTCATATTGCTTAATTGTAATTTTTGGACTTTTACTCAATATATTTCAGCAATTTTATCTGTGAACTACATTTTATAATAAATATAGAAAGGTTTTGTTAAAAAGGAAAAATGGAAAACTGAATCACTGCTGAAAATAATCATGTTTTTTTTTTTTTTGGTCTCCTCTGCTTAATGAGCATCTGATTTCATCATACTGCACCTCATGATATCTTCTTTTTTTTTTGTCACTGTTGCCAATGTTGATATGTATATGAGAAATCAGTCACTTTGTGAGTGATACCTAAGTCTAATCTATTGATTGCACAAGCTTTATTAGAAATTATGAATTTAATCCTTTGACAGCCAACACTACAACTGAAACAATATTGAGACATTAGTTCAACTATTTTGATCTGGCTGTTACAAAATGAACAAAAATAAAAGATACTGCTGGTAGCAAAGTTATTTGGATTTGAACAATTGGTAAAAAGTAATTGAATTTAATATAAAACAGACAACGAAATGAGCAAATGTGTCCTGGCAGTGAAAAGATATATGTTTTTTGAGGTAATCTAAGAGACAAAGAAACTCATGGCAACATTGGTCTTATGTGTGGGTTTTGAAATGTACACCCAGATTATGTATTGATTTGTAGAAATATATTTTGTGAACAACTAAAGGTTGAAAAGAAAATAAATGACCAACTTAGCTAATAGATCAGTCTTTCTTTTTTTTTTTCCGCAGATGGCTTTTCAACCCGTTTGATCCATGGTATGTTCTATAACCCATTCACTAACCACTGGTCATGGATGAAAGACACCAGCATCAACTATGCCATTCACGGCCTCCGAGCAGAGGAGGGACAGGAAGAAAATGTCTGGACACCCCAAGACTCACAAACGGAACCCAAAAAAATGTCGTAAATACTTTGCTCAGGAGAAAATACTTCGTGATGTGATGAAAAGCTCACAATGCGCCATTTTTTTTTTTTTTTTTAGCTTGGCAAATTACTTCCCTTCTGCGCGCACAGGAGGTGCTGTATTAACTAAGCATTGTAAAGAAGAAGAAAAAAATTACCTTTGCTCTGTATGTGAAACATACCAAACTTATAGCCATGGGCACATTACCATGAATATTATAGGATGGAGTGTTCAGAATTTTCTATTTAATATGTTTCAGATACACAAAGTGAAAGTTTGTTTCGTTTTTACAATGTTTGGTGTATAATTCATTTGTCTTGCGCCGATGGCAGATGAGTTGGAAGTTGTGCCAGGCAATTTTGAGTTAAGGGCATTTTTAGCTGTTTTCTGACTGAGACACCAGAGTTTTAATCTTTTTTCCACGAAATGAAAATTCAACTTTTTCTTACCGGTACCTGGAAAAAAAAATTGGTATCTGACTTGGAAAATAGTTTAAAACAGCCGTAATTCACGATTGCCCGGAGCAACTTTCGACTCATGGGCGCAAGACATGCTTAATGAAGGGAGACACTTTGGTTGACTGAAAAAGAATGGCTCATTGGATTCAGTCCTTGCAAGTGACTTAGACTTTTAGCTGAATCAGGAGAAGTTTAGCTCGGGTAAAACATCACAATGTGAGTTTGTTGTTCTTCATCTGTGAGGAACTATTGTGTTTGTGTGTGCCAAAAGATACTACTGATATTATTTTACTAGATGTCACTGCAAGGGTATTTCTTAGTCTAAGAGATTTCATTCTAGAATTTCTTTACCTGATGTCCCAGATTCACACAGAGTTTGTTTTCAGAATGCCTGGTTATGGGTAAATGGCATAGAATGGAATTACATTTTGTATGGCAGGTTAGTGTGAAAATAAATTTCTGTCCTCATACAAATGCATGGAAAGTTGAAAATACCAATATTTACCTCTATTTTTCAGCACAAGATAACAGAATATTTCTTATAGATTTGTTGTAGTGAGCTGAAAAGTCACAGAGAGACAGAATCATTTCAACATACTAATTTGGTGCTGGTAAACAGTTTTACTCTGGAAGAGGAGGTTATATATGTGCATTGTCACTATTTTTCTTTTCCCAAGTGCCGTTTTATTCCTTTGGCCTTTAGTTTGTGAAGAATAAGGCATTGAATTATCAGTAGTGAAATGAACAAAGCATGACAGCGAACATGGATGGACTCCAAAATTTGTAAAAATTAATGGTCTATCAAAAAGGCTATTTACCTGTTATACTTGTCCATGAATTTTTACCTGGTCATTCTATGATATATGTGGGCAGCCTAAGTGTGCAAGATCTGAAAAATGTGTCATGAAACATGTGAATATTGTATTGCATTTTGATGATGCAGTTATAAACTTCTTTGAGAAACGACTGTTGGATTAGTGTTGTTGTTGTTGTTTTTTTTCTAAGTTAATTAACATGAACCCTTGTTTCAAATACATAGAAAACAAAGAAACAAAACAAAGCAGCCAAGAAAAGAATCAGATCTAACTAACAAGCACACAACCAAACAAACAGTATACTGCTATCTAGATTCAGCCAAACAAGAGAATGAATTCAACAAAATTTCAAGCCCAATATCGTTTCACTTGTTTACTGGCACTACCACAACATTAGTAAATCACTTGCATTGTAAATTCCACAGAGTGTCATTGTTGCAACAAGTGCGAAATAAGAACAACTATAAATCCACAATATGAAATCTTCATAGAAAAATGAATAAACAGAATATCAAATAACTTTATATCACAAATTTGGCACTTTTGCGGATTGTCACATGGGAAGTCAAGAAAAAGAATGATAAGAAGCGTAGAAATCCATATTCCACATACTCTGGAAATAGATAGTACTTCTACATTTTTCATGAAACGATTCATTTTAACATTACCCGGCAAAGCTACTTGTATATTGTGTGGCATATTATTATGAGACAGATATCACAAATACTGATGACAACTCGGATGGCACACATTAAAATCACTAGAACTTACAACCAGTGCAATATGACTTTAATTTACAGATACATATTGTATTTCAAAATCACAAGCTAAAGAAAAAACAAATTAAGCATGAATAGGAGAGTGCAATCTCAAGCTGGGAGATGGCAAGCTCTTTGCCCCTTTACTGCTATAAAATAGTATAAATATTTCGTCCCCCAGTGGTAAGAAAATTTCATAAAATTGACAGAATCACAAGGGAACTATAACGCAATTTCATTTCTGTCGAGTTAAAAACCCATTCACTGCTCCATTGACGTACAGCGTACATCATAATATGACCAGGGTTAAATGTGCTATTGACAATGACATAGAACGTACGTCACCATAAAACCATGCCTTACAATGACATATGCTGTATGTCAAATGCGCACCTAACCTTAGTCATATTTGGACGTACATTGTATGTCAAGAGAGCAGTGAAGGTGTTAACAAATTTACGTACTTGGAGATGGTTGCCGAGATTATTTCTGAGATAATGAAATAATGAGAGTAATCCTCATATCCACAAGTCAAATATCAGCTCCTGTTTGGTATTACGTTTTTTTGCTCTTTTTTTAGGGCTATTTCAGCCCTATCAGTTATCAGGAAGTTCGTCAGTATAAAACATATTACATCAATCGTAGTGTCAGTATCACAAGGAAAACACTTAACTTTGTATTTTTTTTTATAAATACAGATTTTTCTCTGCTTGTTTCCTTTTCATCCATTTTGGCTTGAAAATTGTCCATCAAAATCCAGGCACCAATGATTCCAAGAGTAGATTCTCAAATGTTGATTTCTTTTGCACATAAATTTCTACACAAGCAAATACTGAATCACTTTTTGCTATTTCTATATCAACAGTGCTGAAATACAGTTAACTATTTTTCTTTCTACACTGACATTATGTCATTTACTATCAAAAGAATCTTTATTGCCAACATATCATTTATTGTGAAAAAATATCACCTTCGTTGCCAACATTGGGCACCAAGTTATGTCAACAGTTCATATTTGACAAGGCACAAATCTGGAAATCCCCGGCGGAGTGTTTGTACCCCCTGCTATACATAGAACATTTATTTGTGTGTTACCGCCTCTTCATGAGATCTGAGAACAGTTGTCACTAGACCCATGCATTTTTGTTCTCTTTTTTTCTATATTAATGGGACTGAAGACTTTAGTTTGTTTGTCCCCCCTATTAACAATGGACGTTCACTTGGTCAAAACAAATCTATTGCTCTCAAGTTTGTAAATGATGTAACAAATAACATGAGATCATATCATATACACGTATAAGTGTAACACGAAGAACACTTTATCATGGCCCACACTGAGCAAATTAAGAACATTATCACTGATCTACTAATACAGTTTATGTCAAAGTTCTGCCAGTCTCGTGGCATGGCTGTTCTGAGAAGGAGACTATCAGATAATGTCATTAAAAAAATGAAAAGTGCCAATAAAGTTACGTATTCACTGGATAGAATCATAAAAGAAAATTAAAAGCATAACTCATCATCATCTATAAATATTTTCTTTTTATCAAGAAGTCTTGAAAATATTCATGTGAGTATAGTAATGCGTGATAAAATGTACGTCTGTGCTCTAAAACAAATAGACCCCAGTGTGAAAAAATGGGCAAGATTTGTTTTCTTCACTCTTCAGATATGCACAAAGAAGGTAAATAAATATGTTAGTCTTCATGAATTTACACAGATCTTGTGCTTGTCTGGAAAATGAAGGTATTACATAAATAATTATTATATTGCAATTATCAAATATCACAGCACACTTTGATGGCCATTTCTTGTCAGGTATGAGGCGTGGCACGGTGAAATCAGGTGTTCGTCGCCTGAGGCAATCGGATAAATCACTACTTTTCAACACATGAATTTTTTAACACAAAATTTTTTTTTTTCTTCACAGAACCCTTCTATATTGATTTAAGAATGCATTTTAGGGTTAAATTTGCTGAAATAGATTGAGTAAAAGCCTAGAAGTTGTAATTTAGGGGCATGGCATACTAGGGATAAATAGCGGTTAACAAAAGTGATCGGCCATGTTCTCCCTAAATTCAGCGCAACAACATGTCACCCCATCGTCTTTAATTGCTCATATCTTGATTCCTACTTAAGGTAGAATCAAAATTTATTCACAGACAGAAAATGAAATACCAAAGTGATACCAATGACTCCATATGCTCAAAATTTGACGAGAGCTTAATTTCATTGTGTCACATCTACTAATATTAAAGCATAAACATTTCTATGCATAGTAGTGAGATTTGACTGTGACAAATTAGTTCTGAAATTCATATTAAAAATTTTAATTCCGCTTCTCCCGAGTTCTAAACATACGTTGCAGATAATGTATATGACTTGGTATGTCACGCATTCTAACAAGATATTTTGGCAGAACCTTATCATACCGATCCAAGATGTTGATAAAGGGGGATCATTTAATCTGTATTGCTTTGATTCAGTTTTTAAATTTTGCTTCTCTTGACAACTGACAGAAAGAAAAGAAGACATTATCATGGTAACCAATGACAACAGATATAAACGCAGTGAAAGCATATGAGATGTGAAAGACTGAATTACCCAAATTAATTATGGTCAAAATTGCATGCACAAAATAACAAAACTAAGCACATCTAGGGGCAAAAAGCTGTGAATCAATATTTGTCAACTTCTGAGAATTGAAATCATTTTAATGTTTTGGGTAATTATTTTAGAAATTATTCTAACATTTGCTATTCCATAAATTCACATTAAAAATAGTGATTTTTGATGTCAACATCATGTGCTGTTTCACATAAAAAATATAGGTTGCAGACAAAACTTAATGCCATTTGAACAGAGCTCAGGAATATGATGATGACTGCTCTTGCCTGAAATGAAAGCCTGCATGTACATTGTATAAGGAAAACTGTTACAAGATGTATCAAATTTCCATAT
Source organism: Peronia verruculata (assembly GCA_038406235.1). NCBI lineage: Eukaryota > Metazoa > Mollusca > Gastropoda > Systellommatophora > Onchidiidae > Peronia > Peronia verruculata. The sequence continues at coordinate 844,663 of JBCAUA010000014.1, read as the reverse complement.
GGAGAAAGAGAAATCCTTCTCAAGAACCCTATGCATCCAATAGGGTTATATTAAATTACAGATTTCACACTAACAGTAGCATAATGTCCAAGTAGTGAGATCAACTGCTGAGAAAAGATGTTAAAAATCGTTCATCAATAGCCTATAAAGCACAAAACCTGACTCTTTGCAATCTAGAGACATTCATTTCAAAATGACTAGACAGCTGGTTTGAGTACCAGTACATATGCAACCTAAAGCTATGGACTGTTAAAAGCTGTATTTCAGTTAGGTCCCAATATCTTTGCATTCAGTCTATTTCCACTTCTTCACTAAACCCACTAACTTTGTTCAGCTTCTAAAACATCTAGTCTGCTATTTCCTAAAGTGGAGTGTCCAGGTGTAATAAAAATTTGAAATGATTTTCTCAAAATTCTTCCACTTGTTTTACAGTAAAAGCTGCAGGGAAGGAGTTCAATACCATACTTGATGAGACACCTAACAACACCTGAATACACAGTAATAAAATTCTATAATGTGGATGATAATAACCAGTGGCTGATAGCTATCTGGAAGCAGTTAAGCATACCAGCAAAATGCATCAGTCTCACTACAAAGTGTAAAGATAAGGCAAGACAAAACATATTTCATTGTGGATTAAAAAACTTTGATGAGAATACCACAGTAAAACTAATCTAGATCTAACATTATATTCTGTGATACACCAGTCTCTGAATAATCAAATTATAAAAAGAAAGCCCTAATGCCTGTCACATATACATCCTTAGCACTGTATACAGGATGAAAGCATGGAACTCATTCAATATGGACTATTTAATTGGAATATCTACCGAGATGAGAGTCACATGGTTCATCAATAAAATAACAAAACAGCCTCAAATCTTTCTATCTTTCTTTCTCTTCAGCTCTCACTAAAGCCTGTGCATTTTGGCACTTCACTGGAACAGCAGAAACAACTTCCCAAAGTATCATTAACAAATTAAATCAAACAATACAGCGTACACAGGGCCTTTCCCAGTTTCACTAAGACAAGATAACGGCTGACAGATCCAGAGTACAGCTGTTGTCACACTGACTGTTATGTATTCATGCAAAGAACAACATACAAAAAGGTTCCATCATGCAGCAACCACTGACATTCACTCTTGCAGGAGCTCAAAAGCTTACCAACCCTCAAATAAAGCACCAAACAGTGCTTCAAGTAGCATATTATGGAAATACGCACACACTATATAAAGAAGCACACATACTGAAGAGCTGTCTAGCGAATAGTCATGTGACCAGGTGGCATGAATCAGATCTCAAATTGTACATATACATAAGGTGACCAAAAAGTCCCAGAACACTAACGCCATGTGTTTTTTTTGAGGGTGACATGTATATATACAGTGGTCTCCGCCTAAGAACCCTCCGCCTAAGAGCCCGGTTCGCCTAAGAACCCGCCTCTGCAGAGAAACCGAATTTTTCCTCTATGATTTACGCCTCTAAGAAACCGATCTGGGTGGTCCCAAATAAAAAAAAATTCGTCTAAGAGCCCGGTGTCGGACCAAGATACCCAAGTACTTATGGGGTTAATTCTACATCATACTGTCGACTTGAGAGAAACGCACAGTGCTAGATGTGCAGTAACATGGGAAGGGGGGTGGAGGGAACAGGTAGACAAAGGAGTGGAAGTGATGGTTGATGTAAGACTGCGTAATCATGCCACGTTGTTGACTAACCCATAACCATTTCTTTGTTTGACAACACGTGGGGCAGCACTTGTGATTGGCTTTGTGGATAAGGAGGTGTAAATTTAGCCTCATCACTGGTCAGTTGTTTTGCTCCTTCGGTCAGTCTGTAAACACTTGAGTCACTCGTGCGAGTATCCGCGGGGTAGCATGGCAATATCATGTTTTCAACAATGATACCGTTATGTGAAAACTCGCATGGCGTTTAAGGGCTAGGTAGTATTGATGTAACTATATGCTAAAAAGATCAGGATTTGCTATAACTAAGTTTAACACACACAGGGAAGAAGGCTGTGCTTATTTGCATAGATAAATCTTTAAACTAACGGTAACGATCAATGGATCAAGACAAGTAAAGACAATCTGTGGTCAGATGGGTTGCGTAACTTTTCAATTCGCCTAAAAACCCGCTTTTCTTGTCTCCCAACCACCGGGTTCTTAGGCGGAGACCACTGTATTTACATCAATACTGCCCAGTGCTTAAACACCGTGTGAGTTTTCACCTAACAGTATCATTGTTGAAAACATGATATTGCTATACTACTCCGTGGATAATCACATGAGTTACTCAAGTGTTTACAGACTGACCGAAGAAGCAAAACAGTTGACCAGTCAGGAGGCTAAACTTACACCTCCCCATCTACAAAGCCAATCACAAGTGTTTTCCCAACTGTTGTCAAAGAAAGAAATGGTTATGGATTAGTCAACAACATGGCCTGATTATGCAGTCATACTTCAGCCATCAGTTCCACTCCTTTGTCTACCTGTTCCCTCCTCCCCCATCCTCATTTCACTGCACATCTAGCACTGTACGTTTCTCTCAAATGGGCAGTATGATGTGGAATTATACCATAAGTACTTGGGTATCTTGGTTGGACACTGGGCTCTTAGAAGGATTTTTTTATTTGGGAGAGCCCAGATCAAGTTCTTAGAGGGGTAAATTATAGAGGAAAAATTGCATTTTGCAGCAGAGGCGGGTTCTTAGGTGGAGGGTTCTTAGTAGGAGTGGGCACGAGACGAGCCGAGTACTAGTTTCCCACGGGCAAAGCATTGGCCTTTGCTTCCCGGGAAGTGATCCACTGCTCGACAGCGGGAAGGGAAGTTGAACGAGACGAG
>JBCAUA010000014.1:830788-841717 GCA_038406235.1 Peronia verruculata | reverse complement strand
TGGATTGAAAGAGGAAGAGAGGTGTTACATAAATTTCTGTGGGATATTCCTTCTCCAAGAAACATGAAAGACATTTCTGTTTGCTCTTTCTAATTATTTATTTTGGTTGTGCTTTCTTAAATTCAATTTCACTGATTTTCTCAATGGACACATATATCACACATTGGGTCAAGCTTTCACACTGCAGGTCATTGACATTAGCATTCACCACAACAACAGTCTTGGAGTTTCCATAGAGACACAACCACACAGGAAGGAGATGGTAAAGAGACAAACTGGGTTAGTGGTTTGGTTTGTTCACACCTCATGGGTTGGTAACGCAAATCTAGGGAGGAAGATGAAAGTTGGAGGGATAGTGTGAAGATTTTCACAAACAGGGGAATTCTGGTTACCTCAAAATGAAAACACGTGTGTGACTGTGAGCCCCTGAAAAGACTGGGAGATTGGGAAGGTGAAGAGAAAGAGTGAAAGGGAGAGAAAGGCAGACAGAAGGAGATGGGGAGAGGGAGGTGGGAGAAAATAGAAAGAGAGAGGCAATATGATGGAGGTTTCATCAGGTATCACACAGAGGGAGAAGCACAGTGAAGATGAGAAGAAAGATCATTTTCACCAAAAAATGTGAGAGTTCAGTGGAAACAAAATTTGAACATAAACATCAGTTTCAATTTACTGTCCGTATAAGATAGCATATTCATTTTGAATATATCTACACGATTCTACATAACATCAAAACAAACGCTGTTTGTTTTTTTTTTCTACAAGTCTACTGGTTCCATGAGCTTTTTTTTTTATAACAGTCAAATTAATCTTGTGGAAGGACATTCGCCTTTAAGTATAAAATCATTTCTTATCTATGAATTTTGACTGTAACTAATATTGCATAAATTATTGACACCCAAGATGGGTCACTTGAGAATAGTATGATGGCAAAGGTGATGCCTTGTTTGCAACAAAAAAATATCCGTGGCAATCCTTAAAAATTAATCTTCAAAAGTTTTTAATTTTAATCATCCATCAGCTTCAAAACATCACTGTTCAATGCAAAGAGGCCACTGAAATATTAATCAAAGATTCATTTCAAATGTTAATGGAGAATTAAACAACCTTGTGCATGTGATGTTTTTCAAAAGTCTTTGTGTGCAACTGTATCAAATAACTTCATAAGTTCATAATTATTATGTATTCACATAGAGCAAATGGAATGTAGTTAGCAGAGTTACTCCACACAGGGAGGTGAAAGATTACCATAAGAGTTTTGCTTACTCCAGTACATGTAAATACTGCCACTGTCCTCAGTAGTTAATCCCGCTGTTTGAGGAATCAGACAAGTAAAACATGACAACGTATATAGTGGGGAGGGAGGATGAGACAGGTGAGATAGGACGACTATCCCCCCCCCCCCCCCAGAAAAAAAGAGATACATGTAGATTAAAAAAACAATGAATGATTAAAAAAAAATAAAACAAAGGCAACTTTTTTAATGGAAAACAAAATGAGTGTGACAGGGAGGGTTAGGAGTGAGAGTGGATGAAGGGAGAATCAGTGGACACCACTGAAATGATGGAGACTCTTGAGGCAAATTTCAGGATGAAAAATAACAGAGACTAAGCAAATAAACTTTGCCTGCATTGATTAACTATCATATAGACTGTAAAAAAAAAAAATGTAATGTACTGAAAGATATTGTGCACTAGCCTACTGCTGTATTCCGAGAAAGGGGAGAGCATTTCAATTGTCTGTGAAGACAAAAGATTTTATGTGACAAAGGAATGATCCAAACCAACTTAGCCTTATCTGTCTTGCAGCCACTCAAATGTCGTATGTTGATTTTCATTGTAGCCAGAGACATTGCAAATTGAAAAGATGGGGGTGATCAGTCAGTTCCAGCAAAAATTAGGAGAAAAATTGTCAAAAATGGATGACAACAATTGAATCTAAATATCTGCCTCGTAACATTCTGATACACTTACATGCTGCTCATAAGAGCAAACATTTCTTTATTTAGAGATAAAAATGTTCTTTTCATTTCTGCATCATACAAAAGCATCAGTATTAAACTATCTTCTCCAAATTCATCTGTTTAAGTTCAGTGACTTGTGACTCCTTTTGACTGGCCACTTTAATTTCAATGTTGCTTTACTTAGAACTTTCAGACCTGCAGCAAAATGTAATCAAATCCTGTCCACTTCTTGATTTGAAATAATCATTATGTCCATCCTTTGCCGTCACATCACAGAGCAGTCAACTAAAAAACCTATGAAGAATAACAATCTGTGATTTTTGACCCATAAACTGAGTTCAGATTTAGCTACGTGAACAAAAATAACAAAACAGCCACTTACATCTGTCTTGATAATACTGATGATGGGAAGTCCTATGTGGAGTTGATCCCCTTTTGGGGGTTGGAGTTCTGTCTTCATCACTGACAAAATCATCACTGTATCTCTCAGGACTGTAGGCATCTTCATCTGAATATGCCCGGTGGCGGCTCATGATTGGAATGAACTGTTGCACGACGTTTTAATATTATAACAATGAATTGAGAAGAGTGAATTAAATTCACTGGCCTAAATGTTCCCTGGTCTTAAAACACTTAAGTATAGAGCACTTGCATGTGATTCAGCTGTTGATATTACCACCGCCCATGTTTGTTTTATCTGTGGAGCAGGAAAAAGTAAAAAACATATGCAAAACAACAAAAATGAGTTTCAAATATATTGTCAGTTCCACTATAAGAGGCCGCATTTGTCTACAATAATATCATAGTCACCCATACTATTATTAAGAAAACATTATTAAAGTTGCTCCAATGTTCACTCATTAATTCTCTGAAACATTATAGATTATGCATCAATAACAGCAGGCTACAAAAAAAATCTTATTCTTCATTAAAAATGATTCCTTGGATTAAACTCTACATTAGTGTACAGATATTCATATTCTACATAAGAGAGCAATATGTGATATTGACCTTATTGTTCAAATATAGTAGGCCTATAAACACACACACAATATCTAAACGTGCTTTAGACTCAATGAGAAACTTGTAATCAGTGGTACAACACATTATATTTTGGATTTTGGGGTTTGTGATTTTGATCTCACAATCTTTTGCTCCTCTGATCTAAAACTCACAATGTCAATGAACAATTATGAACCTGAAATGTTTTGCCAAACATGACAGAAGAGTAGTGCACTACATCTAGTCCTTGTTAATTTGAACTGTCAATCAATGACAGTCAGATCTAGATCTAGTCTAATAATGCACGGTATGAAATAGACGAGCAAATCCTCACTATAAACCATCCATGCTCCATGTGTTCAGAAAAACTCCATGGTTCTGTTACATCTACTGTTAGGCCCAGGTCCAATCTATATCTAGTCTAGTCTAGCTCAATGTAATACTTAGAGAACAGGATTTATTCAGTTCTCATAGATCGAGATCTAGATCTAGTCTAGATCTAGAGTCTAGATTTCTAGATTCTATTTTCCAATCATGAATAGAGATGCACTTTATAATTTGGGCAGACTGGATTCCATGCCCAAAAATACTAAAAAATAAAAGAAGCAAGTAATTACCTTAATAGTTCCAGATCCAGTTCCCTCGCAGCATGGTATATTCGAGGAACCGGCACATCAAAACAATCTTCACAGGATGTGTTTCGGTATGCTGTCAAACATGTTTACTTACCCCAGCAACGAGAATCAACAGCTTTGAACTTGTGGAAAACGTCACATGTTTATGCGCTCCTCTTGCAAGTAAAGAGCTCTTCAGCGCAAAAATCGGTGACGCAAAACTCAAGACAGCAGACCAGCAGGAAACTTCCTTATCGGGAAGGAACGTCTTCTTCGCACTTTCACGATAGTTTACAACAATCTGCTCATTTTTGTTTCGATTGATTTTGTGCATGAGAGGTTGTTGCTCTGCCTCCATTTTTAATCCACAATCATGAGTGTCAAGCTGTATCTGAGCAATTCCACAGTCAACAATGAGGTAACCGTCTTTGCCGTAGATTCTACACCTGGGCAGGGTTGATTGGCACTTGCTCAGTGTAGAAATAATACAAGTTCAAATTGAATCAAATGCAGACCCTCTTCTGATCATTGTAATGATTATTGACTAGATCTAATTTATGAAGCGAAAGAGATCAAATAGAGTAAAATATAATTGTCAGAGAAATATGAAGATAGTGCAGTTGCACGAAGTCTCATGTTCTTCCCCTCACACTACACAGTTCTCTAATGTTTTTGACTAAATTGTCTAAATGTTGTGTTGCAGGTCTATAGACTTTAGTTAGGATTTGTAGATCCACCTGCATGTCCCTTGGATCACTATTCACCAAAGATGTCTCAGATAAAAAGTTGCTTTAAATTTGAAGAGAAAAATTATAATTGAGTTATAAAACACAATATGACTTCCATACTAGACTAGTAAATCTAAGACTGTCACAAAAAATTGACCTCTCTGTGAAATGGTGATGATGCACAGTAAGTTTTATCCATTTGAGTTGATGTATAAATTCACACTCCACCCAATGTCACTCCTGTTTAGTGAGCTTCAGTCTCATCCCACATCAGATACTTGTTCATCAGCTTTGGGAGCAGTCGTTCATAAAACGTTCCTTCACCATCATTACCCTCCACAGCTCTTTCCAAGTTATAAGCCCTGGATCAATGGCTTCACTAGTATGCCAATTATAGTGTCCTGTGCTAAACGTCAGTGATATGGTCAGTCTCCTGTGCTCTGTTCATGGCCAACGTCGCACTCAGTCCTGCCTACAGTGTGTGTGAGCCAAGCAGTCCCTATCATCCAGGTTCCAGCAGGCAATCAGAACCATTGACTGTCATGTACAATATCACTAAATGTTACATGAAGATGCAGGTTATAAAGATGGCTATTTATAATCACACACTGGCTGGACCATTGGATCATAAAAGACACGGTGATGGTTAGTTGTGCGCTGGCCATGCAATACATTTTCCTACATGTGAGAGATCTATTTTTGGACATTTCTCATACTGTTATCAGCAGTGAGGTGGTTAAACACCTTACTCAGCCAAGTTCTGAGACATTTTATGCCATGAGTAGTTGCTTTTTCTCACAAGGTTTTACTTCCAGAACTACTGTCCTTTTTTGAAACATCTTGCATTTTGAATCCCGATTAGTGACTGTCTGCTGGTATTATATGTTCTTCTCAGTTTCTCACTGCATTATATCTTATCAGACTTGATAGTCACTACTGCATGTTATTTAGGATTTCTACATTTCTCTTTTCAGTGCTATTCATTGACAAATAAATCACTCTCTCTGTCTGCAGATTCGTAAAAAACAACTTCACATACAAGATGTCCTGACTGCACTGAAAATAGAATATGAGATCATTGATGTCCTTGATCCTCGCAATGATGAACAGCTCAAATTCATGCATTCCAACAGCACACCAAAGAAAGCAGGTCAGAAACCAGTCCCTCCACAGGTCTTCAATGGAGATGATTATTGTGGGGTAAGAATAAATTAACCTCATTGCTTTTCTGATTGTCTGTAGAAAAGGTGTACAATCCAAATGACTCTCAATATTGCATTTGTGGTTAATGAGCCATGCTCGTGGAAATGATAATACATTTATGAGAAACATTTCTTGTCTATATATTTTTGCCTTTACTTTTTAATTATCACTAGAAGTGAGAAAATTCAAACATTTTGTGAGCAGTAATATATGATCAGATAATTATATTGAAATTTCACAAATGGTGTGTTGGTAGGAGAAAGTAAACTTATTAACTTGGTAATTTTTTTTAGTTTTGGACAGATTTTTTTTTCAGAGTTTGGGTATAATGGATCAGCAAAACTGATATTTTATGGTTTACTTTCATAAAACTGCTATTTAGAAGTACAGTGGTCTGTGGCTGAGAAACTGCTATCTAACATCTGTGTCTGCCTAAGAAGCTGCTTCTGCTGGAAAATGGAATTTTTTTTACTATATTTTACATGTCTGACAAAGAACTATCAAATAATAAATCTGCCTCAGAGCCCAGTGTAGAGGGGGGACACTCAAGTACTCGGGTGAAATTTCATGATAGATTGTGTACTTGAAAGAAACAGACAGAGCTGGGTATGCAGTAAAAAGAGGAAGGGGTGGAGGGAAGGGAACAAGGAGTTGAGGAAGAGTGATGGTGGATGTATGATTGTGTAAACAGGCCACACATGGGCTAGCCCGGAACCATTTCTTCATCTGCCAACGCGGGATAGTGCCTATGATTATTTTTGTGTTAAACAAAAGTTGTTTTCTGGTTAGGTTTAAACACTCAGTCTCATGTGTGATTATCCATGGGAAACATAGCCATGTCATAATTTTATTCAACAGTGGTACAGTCATATGGAAATTCACTCACCTTTGAGAAAAGTTTGAAAGAACTTGGGCATTATCAATAAAAATTATAAACCAAGAATGGCTAGGAACTTTGGGATCAAATTGCAATACATACATGCAACAAAGAAAGCTGTTCTTATATTAGCATAGACAAATCTTTTTAAAACTAGGGTGACAATTAACTTTATCACACCAGTCAACAGATTGGTCCATTGGGTTGCATAAGTTTTAATCCGTCAAAAATTTTTTTTCTCCAATGACCAGATTCTTAGACTGAGATCATTGTATTTCAAAGATTAGTCAATTAACATTTGCATTCAGTGTGTGAAGAAGAAGAGGTTAGAACTATGGAAAAAAAGAGGCCAAGGCGATTCTGAGAGAGCTGAGGTCATCACACATATTGTCTATGATCTCTTATGTCATATGGAAGGAGCCTTCAGTTCGCATCATGTCTGCACTAGTCATATCTGAAACCTTACCGTCGGTACAGTTATCATCTACAATGTTTCCTCTCAACCATATCTGGCCTTGAATTGCGGTAGAAATTAGCTATGGTAGGACTCAGTCGTGCTTGTTCATGTTTCCTGGAAACGGAGCAGATCCTTAAGAACTTTAGCAAACCCTTTAAAAATGAAAGAGTTTTACTTCCATTTCTAACAGAAGGATAGTGTGAGAGTAGAGATGGACTGGAAGTTGTTACTGTAGTTGTTTGCAATTCAGAAATATAAATCGCACAGACAGAGATGAATGCTTTGAATGTCATATTATCTGTCTACTTGCAGGATTATGAAAAATTTGCTGAATCGATAGAATGGGATCAGTTGTATGAATTTCTCAAGCTGGAAAATCCGAACAAGACATCAAAGGCATCAGTAGTCATCACAGGGGTAGGTGTCTTAAACAGTGTGTTTCATTGCATCAGCCTTTTTTTAAATTTTCAATTCTTTTTTTTTTTTCATTGGAGGAAAGGGTTTATTCCAGAGCATCTTTCATTAAATTGTGATTTAACTGAATCTTGATATTATATCTTTTGAAAACCAGTTGCGGAAATTTAAGGACAGAAACATTTTTGGACATACATGCAGTAGATTTTTTTCCATATGAATCTACATTTACAAATAAATGGCTATGCAAGGGAACTGATTTGAAAAAAAACAAACAAAATAAAACAACAAACTTACACAGTGTAGAAGAAGAAGAAAATATAGTGCAAATAATAAATATTTCAGGGGGGTGGGGGGTGGAGGAATCATTTTTTAGATGCTTCATTAGAAAATGGAGCTGAGGAGAAAAATACCTCAAGGTAAAGGAATTATCTTCATCACTATATTTTCTTGTAAAAGAGGTTTCAAGGGTAATGTAAGAAAAAAAACAAAACACACACAATAAATATTTCCAGTGATAGAAGATATTTGAATTTTTTTTTTCTAGGAAACATATCCTTTGTTTTCTTAAAATATATCCACTAAATGGTGAACTAAAATGTTAAAAATTATCACAATAATGTTTCCAACTTGCATGTTTATGCATTATTATCCATTTCTTACATATATACAAGTAATTTTTCATGGATGCATTACATACATATAAACATTTTGAAATAATTTTCTGCATGATCTGAATTGAGCATTAATTGGGATGGCAGCTTTTATTATTATTATTATTATTATTTTTTTTTTTGACGACTTCTTTCATACTACGGGATAATGCTGTTTAAAATGTTACATGTCTTTTCTGCTATGAAATTTAGGAAGAAGAAGAGGAAAGCAAAGAGAAGGAAGATCAGGTAGAAATGCTTGCTGTGGCACGGTGTGAACTAGTTGTCTTTAGTTTTGCCCACTGTGTCAACCATTATGCCTTTATTATCATATAGTTGTTAGCACAGCCAACACTTTGTATATCAATCAGATCACTTTTGAACTCGAAAAGGCATCATGTTTAAATGACAATATTATAGCTGTCTATCGCTGAACAAGGACTTTCGGTGGGGAAATGATTTAGCAGCTTTGTAAAAAAGTAATTGCACATGTTTCTTCTATTTGCTTTTAGATATGTTATAGATCTGTATAGTTCTATAGAAATACATAAGTGCTTGATAGGAAAGAAAAGTTTTGGTTAATAATTAATCACAGTGAATGTGAATGAAAAAAATATAGCATATAATTATTTTATATTTCTTCATTATCTTTAGAGCTCACTAGTATCAGCTTATGAATATCATCAGTTATCCATCTGGTTCAGTACTGAATAGCACATGGGCATCTTTTGATTATCACGAAAGCTGATTTATATTACAGCATATAGCACAATTATCTTTAGGCAGGGTTATCACATTTCAGCATGATGCATTTTCTCAGGAATTAGTCAGGTGGGAAAATCATATCGCTCATGATTTTTATGGTGTTTAGGATTTGACCTAACAATGAGTAGAGCGTTCGTAGATTCTCATTTCATCTTTGTGTCATATCCTCTCTCTATCTTTTTTTTTTTTTTTTTAAATAATGTTGTTTCCTTTGCAGGATTGATTTTGTTCACTGCCTTGTAGTATAAATCTCAAATTTTATAAATATTTAGTATTTTAGAGAATTAATTTGTTCTTATACGGTAGAATCATGTTTGAGTGGATAATAAATAGATTTCGTTTATCATAACAATTTACCAGTGTATAATGATTGTATACTGTGCAAAAAGGATTTAGACCTTAACAGTAGAGGCTCATGCTTTAAGTGGACCACACACATGTCCCACCAGAAGGTGTTACTAGCATTATATTTTGTGGAGAACATTTTCTGTTGATATATTTATAGTTCACTGATTAGCTGTGATGGAAAAGAGTAAATAAACAAGGACTGATCAAGAGGATGAAGTTTGGAAACTGACATATTTTAAGAAATTGATAAGGAGTAAACATAAATCACGAGAAACTTTTTTGAATTCAGTGTCACATTGATTCTCCATAGCATTGTTAAATTGATTAACCGATCTTCGTCAGATAACCAATTAATTTTTCTTCCATCAACACTTTGTTTTTGCCAAACTCCTCCACATACTTCTCTGTAGTGTCACCCTCTTTGTAAATCCTAAAACTGTCTTAAAACATATGAACATTTTTCTCAGTATTTTGTTGATGGAGATTCCAAGTGTTCCTTAGGCATTCCGTGACATTATGTTAGCTCATAATAGCATCAGTTCAGTTCATATGTTGTGAGAGGGAAAAACATATTCGGTTGTCTTATCACTGACCCAAGCTGTGGCCTCATTCACAGTCTCCTGTTTCAGTAAATCATTATCAATTCAGTCTCCTTTAGTAAAGAGATGACATGCATATTGGATATGCAATCTCTTGTTTCTTTTCCAAAGTTGTATAGATTTGTTTTGAAACCCTGGCATTCCACAAAATGCTCCTCAGGTATTGTCCCTGCGTGAATTGTTTTTGTGATGTAGTTAAATTGCAGGATGAGAAACAGATCATAGGATTAGTGAAGGCCTTAGTTATGAGGATTCATGAGTGGCCCTGTTGATCCTTTAGATATTCTCTGCAGTGGAACTGCGTGAAGATTTTGTTACCAATTTTTTTTTTTTTTTGCCAGTCCTTTTACTTTCTTTTTTGCCAGATGTAAGGAATGCTGAACGAACAATGTAGAGAAAAGACAAAAACTTACATTTCTTCTTGTCATTTGAAAGAGTGATCGTCCCCCTCCCCCCCCCCCATCTGATTAAACCACAGTGGTCTCCGTCTAAGAACCTGGTCATTGGGAGACAACAAAAGTGGGCTGTTGGGTGGATTTTTTATTTGGGAGCAGATTCTTAGAGTGGTAAATTGTGGAGGAAAAATTGTTTCACAGCAGAGACGGATTCTTACGTGGACCGGGCTGGCTATTAGACAGAGGGTCCTTAGGTGGAGACCACTGTATTAACATAAGAAGAAGACATTTTTCTCACACCGTGAATTTTTCGGAAATTTTTTTTTTTTGTTGGTTTCAAACAAAAAGTGCAAATGAGCCCGCCCCCCGTCTTTACTGTGCTTGCTCTACACTCTTTTAAATTCTGGCAAAGAGAAGTGCTTGGGCTGGTCAGAAACAATCCCCAATGAAACAGTTCAGCCAAAACAGGTCTCTAATATTCATTATTTGTATCCTTGTCTTGTTATTCAGTCTGAGAAAGGGGAAGAGGAAGAGGGCAAAGAAAAGGAAGGTGCAGAGGATGAAGAAGGCAAGGAAAAAGCCGAGAAAGGAGAAGGTGAAGAAGGTGAGGAGAAAGAAAAGAAAGAAGAAGGTGAGGAAGGCGAGGAGAAAGAAAAGAAAGAGGAAGGGAAAGAGGGAGAGGAAAAAGAAAAGAAAGAGGAGGAAGAGAAGAAAGAAGATGATCCAGCTGCAGCTTTCAAGAATAGATTCAAGAAGGCTTATGATGATGAAGAGGAAGAATTAGATCTTAGTGCATTTGAAGAAAAGGAAGAAAAGAAAGAGGAGGAGAAAAAGGAAGAAGAGAAGAAAGAAGATGATCCAGCTGCAGCTTTCAAGAATAGATTCAAGAAGGCTTATGATGATGAAGAGGAAGA
>JBCAUA010000014.1:818791-830688 GCA_038406235.1 Peronia verruculata | reverse complement strand
ATCACATTCAAAGCCTGATTTCTCCGTTCTAGCCCAGCGACTTACGTCTCATTTTGACTGGCCGCGAGACATATGTTTAGGCTTCTTAAGTCTCAGATAAGTCAGATGCTACGCATGCATGTATCCTGAGATCATTCTTTCCAGATGACCTCCTCCATGGGAGTTGAAAGACATACATAAATCATAACTGACTGAAATCATTGCACTTTTCTGTGATGCACTTCCAGCTTATGAAAAATGCTGAACTACTTGGCAGTATATACCCTATCAATACTGATAATACTAGTTAAGTTAGTCCTGGCATGCTTTTCTAAGCATCAAAGAAGTCTAGAAACAATGGCTGGTAAAAATCAGGCTTGATGATAGATCCAAGTTCAAATTTGATGAAACCAGAAGTAACTGTAATGTCTTATGATTTTGAAGAACTACTTTTAAAAAAAAAAAAAAAAAGTCCATTGTGTACACATCTAATTCTCAAAGGTGCCATTAGTACCATTACTAGGAGTGACAGTTTAGCATTCACCTGCCACATCGTCAGACAGCCTGTCGCCTAGGACTGAAGTGAAAATGTGACACACATTTATACATTAACATTCAACTGTCGATCAAACTGCCATAAAATCCATTTCATTTGACTCAGCTGGACCATTGGGAATGAAAGCCTAGGCTGACCTAAATCAGGAGAAATCTTGAGAGGGGATAAATATCATCGGTACAGCTAAAATTATTTCCTTATAAAGGGAACTCTTTACTCTTCCTTACTGAAAATGTGTGATGTGTTCTATTGTGATCCAGGTGAGCTAATTAAGTCTCATATGTCCTACTAAGGCGCATTAATCTCAATTTTTGTCTTCGGATCGAGCCACTGGAATTGCAAAACCATGAATATGTCTTCATTTTCATTAAGACAACTTACAACCACAATATCCATGAACGACATTCCAATGACAAAAGAAGGGATGAAAAGGCAACAAACACAGCATAATTTCAAAAACACAGGTCAAATATTAGTTACATGTTTTGTTTATTTTAAAAAATATACAGCTGAAAGATTGATATGGAAGGACTGATGAAACTGAATGGAATGTAATCATCTAATTTTGTACAAAGATTTGATTATGAAATATATATTTGAATTAAGGCAGGCAAAAGTTGGCCAGGATGTGAATGTTCAAAGATCTTGACTGGCGAGATAAAACACTTCAGAATTCAAATTCATACAGAAAGCCTGATGCCAAAAAAACTCAACTTGTTTAAATCATGAGAGCATTTTTGAGTTGAACAAACAGAACATTCAGATTAATTTCACAATGGATAGCTACTGATATTTGCTTAAATCTGTGCATTTTGATCACAGGTACTATCTTCCACCAGCTTATACATGTACATACTAGATTTGCTACACATACTTCTGAAAAATTCCGGTCACTGTCTATAAACATGCAACACAAACCTGTCAAGATCACAACCCTTCCTCCCCTGCCTCATGTCAGTATCCTCAGACGTGTTACTGCAGGGGCTATGAACTGGTGGGTTCAGATCTAAAGTAATTGCCCATCCCTAAATCAAAGAAAAGGTTGCCTGCCCCAGTATGAAATTAGTACATGGACAACCAAACTGCATTATGCTTGGTGATATTGGAATGTTAGGAAAAAGACCAATTGTTTGACACATCCAGTTTCAAAATTATTTTCTCTTTTTTTTGTACACAGGAACAATGGCTGACAAATACATGTATATTTTTACATTCAAACATTCGGCCCCCATCTCATGAATGAAATTTCACTGTAGTTTTCAAAGAATAACAATGTAGACCCAAAGGGCATAAAAACAACCTGCATAGGGTCAGAAAGCAAATAATTAGTGGAATATTTCGTCGGAAATAACTGGAAAAATTGGATCTTTTTTTTTTTAAGCCGAGGATAGCCAGAAACCTACATAGATTTTCAAAATTAAATTGTCATGAGAACACATAATAGCATTTGGTATAATCAAAGACACCAGGAAAATTGTTTTACAAAATGAAATTTAGAAATAATACAGTTTTTTTAGTCTCCTGAAAAAAAGTCCCAAATCCAGTTACTCGGTTAGAGCATGACATCGATGATTTAAATCCTGCATAAAGGAAGATGTAACAGCCATCCAAATTAAACATGTAAACTACCATGTTTCTACATCCTATCATATAAAATTTCTCTCCAAAATGTTTTATCATATTTTTCAACAACATGACAAAGAACACATTAATTTTTATCAGATGACACCAAATGGAACAGCTTAATCAGCATATTTGGGACTAACTTACATAAAATTTGCTCCAGTCTCTCAAACTATGGATTAATATTTCTGAGGCATGAACTACATCTATAATTCAAGGCTCTCAAACTCTCCGAGAATAATGGCAATTTGTTACTATTATTTTTTTTTTGTTTTAGTTTTTACAATTACTTTTAAATATATGAATAGACAACACCTAGACTCACAATCACAAGTTCTCACAGGAATATGGAGGCACTTGCTTATTGGCATGTTTTTTTTTTTTATTGGGCTAAGATTTTATTTTCAGTTTCAATTTCAATTAAAACATTGACAACTTCCAATATTATAGTAAAGACATTATCAAATATATTTACCTTTTTTGTGTGAGCACATGCAACGTATGGAATGATTATAAATGGGGAAAGATCTAAAAAAAAAATGGAATGTCAATAGCATAGAATGTCTGCTTTATATTTTAATCTTACGGAATGTTTCATGGGATAATATACATACTGAATCCTCTGTACCTTGAATATAAAAAATATTCCTACATCTTCATTCTCTATACAAAATTTGTTCCACAAAATCAAGAATAATTCAGAATCAATATGTCTGATATGAGCATTATTGTCAAACTGTGACAATAATGGCCATTGTTTATCAAATTTTGGAGACAATTAGCATGAATAAACAGAATGTGTTACAATTTCCATACAAGTGATTCAAATCAAAAACATCAGAGTTCTCAAGCTCTCTAAATCTTATAAAATTATACACTGTGGTCATAGAATGAAGGATCAAATGAAAAAGATGAATATGACCTGGGATACTTTAGATTATTTGTTAATTCTTATGTATACAGCTATCTACAAAGATCTGCATTCATCTCATTCTTCTCATTTTGATCAATTCTACTTTCAACCCCATTGACAGCAAACAAGTTTCAGCAACTTTGTCCCTCATATAAACATCACTCACAATCACACTTCCCAGACTTTGCCCAATGATTCATACTATGCAACAGGAAAAACAACAAAAGAAAACTTTACAGTAACTCTCAGTTGCCACTCAAGTCACTCAATCAGGAAGTCAAATATGTGTACAAAATGTAGTGTACTAATTTAGTATCCAACAGTAGTAATGTAAATCACTGAATTTAATATTTCAGCCTTCATCCTTTTCTTTTTCTTCACCTTTTTCAGCATTTTGCTTGTTTGATCTGCCTTTAAATTGTCCAAAACCAAAATATTCTCAATTTAGGCCCATATATAATGAAATTTTATATACACTGCATAGAAAAGAAGTGTTAACATAAAAGTATACAAGTCCACCTCAACATCCACAGTCCATCATGAGTTTGGTGGTTTGCTTTCACTTTTCTCATTTTCAATGAAACATCTCTTACACCACAACAATCTTCTTCCATAATCTAACATCCACACATCCATTCCAATATGGCAAATTCTCTTCCGAAACCATAACCAAACAACGTTCACCATCCATACTTAATGTATCCGCAGAAAGATAAGGAATAACAAAGATGTCAGGCAGGCAAAAACAGTTGTAGAAGTTGCTGAAACCAAGCTGCGGCCACTGTTACATCCATCGCTGCCACACCAACATTTGATGGTAATGCCTCCATTGTTCTGCCAACCTGTGCAGCCCTCTGATTTGCCTTGCTTGGGCTCACAAGACCGAGTCACCACCTGTGAATCTGTGGAACAAATTATATATTCTAGCTCAAAGACCACATACACATCAGCGCTTTAACTCATTCCACTCACACATGCAACCCCCCCCCCTCTCAAATCAAACCAACTGGGTTGCCTTGACATGACAAATATGTTTCGGCTAAATACTACTCAAAATTGTTAAAAGTTTTTAGCAAATCTATGAAACAGCAGAAACAGCAGAGAAATTATGGTTATTGCAAATCTATAACAAAAATTTGTTGCAAGAATGAAACAGGGCAGGGCTCATTGCAAAAGAAACATGCCAACCCTTCATAACAAACACATGCTTGTTTTGTCTTTTTTCTCGTACCATCATGCCATTGTGTTGCACAAACCAAGCCCAACTCAAATTATTCAGTTCTGTCCGAGGGACCTACCAGCTATGTATCCTTTTAATCAAGAAAAAAATATAAAGATTTTATTGGCTGCTTAAGATGATAAATAATGGAGAAAACCATAATTTTGATCTGAAGCTTCTGATCTGGGCTGTTAAACTCTCCATTAAACAAAAGGTATGGAAACTGAGGGGACATGGAGAAGGCACAAACAAAGTTTGAGTCCAGAGAATATTTTTCTAGTACTACTGAGTAATTTCGCAAAAAAGGAATAAACGTCACATATACCAATCATTTGTTATCCCATATGAATAGTCTTTAATTGTTAGTTGGCCATGGCACTGCTATAAATAAAGGCGTAATGAAATCTATGTAATGTTTCATTGATTTATTGTATTATCATCATTATTACACCACTATCAAAGACAATGAACAAGGGCAAACAGTGCTGTACAAATACATAACTTCCATACATAAAAGAAAACACCAAACACATAAATACAAAGATTTATGCAATACACCAGAATCTTTGCCTTAGTTACCTCACCTAGCATCTTGTTTTTTCCATGGAACAATTAGGTATTTTAAGCAAAATCACATGACTTAGGGAACATAGCTCACATGTGGCTTTGTTTATATGATGTGACAGGTCTGAGAGCTCATCATTCGTCCAGATTTGTCTGCCATGTGCAGAGCAAGTAAATAAAGCCACATGTGAGCGATGCTCCCTAGGTCATGTGACTTTGCTTAAAATACCTAATTCCTCTGCACTGAGGTACTCAAGCGCAAAATTAACTCCCGTGGCTCCATGGTCAATAAGATGTGATTTCCTTATTAAGTGGAGCTCCCTTTTGAAATCAAACTCTTTTCACCAATCTCATAACAAATATGATTCACAAGTATGAAGTTTCAATATTATTAGGCCTATTATTTTGGAGTTGACACCTCAATGAGTGCTGGATGGGTTACCTGTTTGGTGGTGCTTCTTCCTTGTGAAGCTGAAAATCATTGTTGACTGCAATTTCATGAGCTAAGGACATGTTTTTCATTCCATCTGCTGCTGACATCAGCTGCTCAAAGGTCATAAATCTTGGAGGAGAGGCTGAAACATTAATGTATAAAAAACTGATTAAATATCAGACAACAACCCATGTGAAACTGAAACATGTGATTACAGGCAAAATGAAAGCTGACAATGATATCTAAAAACCAAAGTATTTTTACTCCGTCTAAACTGATAATAATCAAGTGTCTATTATTATAATATCATTATCAGTATTCGTCAGATTTTTTCCATCTAGCTTTTATTAATAAAATGTGCTTTAGACATAAAAGGAGAGGTCAAGCTTTGTATCAGAAATATACGCAAGTTGCGCAATTAAAGATTTAAAATTAACAGTTTCTTACCTCCAACCATATTGAGGAGTTCATCAGGTATTGCTGGTGGGCGAGGCGAGGCAGGCTGTCCATTCTCACTAGATCCGGACACTTTTTTACTGTTATTATCCTCTGACATATTTAAATAATTTGTGAGATTTCTATGTCACTGACTTACTTTACGTAATATAAAACTCACCCCCAGATAACTTCCTGTTTCTTTTTTTAACAAAGTCTACCACCTATTGTTACTAGTCTTTTCACTTTCGTTAGACTTTCAAAACATTCCCCTCTTAAAGTGTCAAATCAAATAGCCTACTTTCTTGCTGACAAATTTAATGAGCCATGTGAAAGAGGAGCATTGTTCAGGATCTGTCTTAGCTGCTCTCCGTGGCTCTGTGAAAAACAACAGAAAATAATACAGAATATTAGATCTAGTTCATTTGATATTATAAGCACATTTGTGTTATCAGTCATGCAAAATAAAGAATCCCAGGCAGTTAAAAATCAGATGAAAAGTAAGCTGAAACCCTGCAGAAATTTTAAAAATTTCTAATTTCTACCCCCAAAAATTGTTCTCATCGAAAAAGCTGAGATGTTTGAGTATCTTAAGTTCTTAGAATTGAAAGAGTATGTAGAAAACACACACATACGCACATGTGCTGTTTTTATTGTGTAATGTAATTAATGATATATCTAGATCTAGATCTTGATCTTAAAAATTCCTCATGAACCATGCCAGTAGATCTCTCTAGATCTAGATCTTCTAGACTCTAGATCTAGGGTCTAGATCTACTCGCTCTAACTGGAAGCATCTCCAGCACTGAATGACTTTGTGATCTAGATTTAGGTCTAGATTTAAACCTATTTCTATATAGATCTAGATCTAGATCTATGACTCTCTAGATCTAAGTAATCCATTTATTTATTTTTTTTTTTTCAGCTATTGAAGCTTTACTTTGGGTCTACAAATTCTTTCATCTAAATCTAAATCTAGATCTAGAAAAAATCTAGATCTAGCTCTAGATCTAGATCTAGATCTAATCTAGATCTAGATCTAGACTCTAGATCTATAGTGACTATAGTATATGGATCCAGGATGGTCCACCTGTCCTGTGAAGAAACGGTGAATAGATCGTCTCAGAAGTGATTACCTACATTGAAGACAGACCACCTTAATATCTCGAAGAAGAGCATAACAAAGAGCAAATCAAAAATATTAGATGGTTCCATAAAATATGTAAAAAGGAGCACGCTTCTCACCTTAAGGACGGGATCTACCTAAGCCAGTTTCATCTATCTAGTCAATCTCCTGTTTAGCTTGGCGTCAGTTGAGTCAGCTGCTGACCTATAAAATCATCTAAGCAACGCTTTCTTTCGAGATGTTTCAGGCCAAAAGTAGTGTAATTACTCCATGCTTTTGAGCCACGCCCGCTCTTATATAGGCAGCATGTTCAGCTACGCTGATCGATACCCAATCACGATCAGAGATCGATGAGAAATACGGAATAATCTGGAATGACCCTGTTAGTAAACAAAGAGTCGATCGATGTTGTTTACGGAAGTGACGTCGAAAGCTCAATAAGGACATGCTCAGGGTTATTTTTAGATGAAAATATTCCGAAACTCCACCCCTTCTGCCGCCACCCCAGCTGGTAGACTGGCATGACAGCTGATAGCTTGATAAAATTACTTCACAGTGACGGATAATTATGAGAAAATGCTTTGTCACGGATACACCCTGCGGACTTATCATTCTGCACCACAGAACAGAGGGACTACTTATTTCTAGACTATTTTACTAATTTACTCAACATAAGCTACCAACCATGCAATTTTACAACAGGGCAGATTTCGTTTATTATTATTACATGTATTTTTGTTGTTGTTTTTTCACTCCTTGAATCAGTGTGCGTGGGCCAAGATAGCCACCCTCTTGTGGCCTTATGTAACAGTCACGGTGTGCAACGCCCGATTTTTCGCCTTCACTGTAGATGCGGCCGCTCTCTCCCTTAGTTTAGTAGATCCACACGTCTTCTTTTTTAAACTCTTTTTGTCCCTCCCTTTGGTATTGTGTGACAAAGGAATCCAATGAGCCATTTTGACTGTCAGTGAAATTACTTCCCTTTGCCCAGTACAAGAGGTATTAACACAAGCTTTGTAAAGAAGAAAAATATCACTTTTTCGCTTGTTATGTGAAATATAATTAACAGAAAATTCAGAAAAATTCACCATATGGTGAATTTGTTCTTTTTTTTTTTTTTCTACTGTGATAATTTTTTCATAATTTTTTGCACCACATGTTTCAAATAACAAGAGAAAAAGTGATTTTTTTTTCCTTCTTTGCAATGCCTGTCCTACACCTCTTGCACTTGGCAAAGGGAAGTAACCTAGGTGGCTGAAAAAATGGCTCATTGACATCTGATCAATAAAAATAATATATGCATCCACAAATTGTCTGGACAATTTTTAGCAGAATGAGAGGTAAATTATCTCTTTTTGGTGAAAAAAAAAGGGGGGGGGGTGGGCATTATCACTACAGCGTATTAGTAGTCTAAATTGTTGCGTCTCTGTTGTGACCAAAAGTGAAGGCTGTTTGAATATGGCATTGTGTGGCAGGTTTTCATGTAGTTATAGCAGTTATGGATTATGCTTTTCTCATAGTTGAATACTATGACATGCTAGAAATTCATCACATATAATGCATGTGAATATTTTTTTTTTTTTTTTTAGAATTCATGCAGGCAGTGTAAGCCTGCAATCAGTGGGGTGTCTCCATGAAGTGCAACCTCAACAGTCCATGGGAGACATTTCTTGTTCTCCTTGCTCTTGTCTTTTGTCCTGCTTTCTTTCCTCTCTTCTTCTTGATGTATTAACATATCTTACCCGTGTTTGACACAATATAGCCATAATCATGGTGATGTGTCATTAAAACCCAACCCAAACAAACAAACAAACAATAATCTGTATCATATTAACTCCCCAATTTAGAAAGTTAGCAGTGAGCCTCCTGACAACCTAAGATAACTGAGTTTATTGGATTACTCCCTACCTCTTAATTGTCAGAGGCCAATGTTGGTGGATGCTTGTGCATACACTGCATACATCTGTACATGAATTTAATGATGATAATGGCCTGCAAATTGGCAATGCGAAAAAATTGAATCTCAGAAGCTATATTTGATCTCGTTATCCCAGATTTACTCTTTAATCACAGTCAAGAGCTACTGCTTTCCATGCAACAGAAAGAGAGAGAGAGAGATGTCATGAGAAAAAGGACAAAGGGCATAGTTATACTTTTATACACTTTCAAACACTCAGTACAACAATGTTGTTTCAATCTTTCAAAAACAGGTTTGACGACTGCACCTCAAGAAAAACATGACAAATCCAAACAATTTTCAAGTAAACAGATTCCCCACATGGGGCAATTTAATTTCCAACACTGCAACTAAAGATATATGGAATACCTAAGAACTGTAAACAAAAATATAACACCCGAAAAGATATTTTATGTCATGAAAACCCTTGTCTGTACAGATGGTACTGTTTCCTATTCAATTATAAATGTTGCAGTATTTCTCAGCAGGACCACTTTCACAAATAATTTTATAAAATTAAGAAGAAAAAAAAAAAGGCAGTCAGCAAAGGAAAAAAGTCATGCAAATAATTAAACATAGAAATATGAACTTAATATAAAAAATGCAAAATCCCTATCTGCATCATCATTTTGTCTCCGACTGTTGTGTTGATGTAGAATTCAATAACTGAGGCAACCGTGACATTTAAGAAAGGAATGCCTGATTTTGGCTCAAGGTCAAGATGTTAATCTCATACGGCTATCTGGTGTAGCCTTTCTTCCAGTGTCCGTCTCCTTCCTGATCCTAATTTGCTACAAACTACAATACTTCATGTGTGAGAGTCTGATTGTATCTTTTTTCAGTTCTGTCTTGCTACTTTTTCACATCATTTCATGCAACTTTGCCTTCAGCACTGGTTACAGAGTAATTGTGAAGTTAAGGTGCCCATTCAGAAGAAATCCCTGGACAGCTAATGTTATTCTAATAATTTTTATGAATGGTCAATAAATGCACTGTCTGGTGACAACATGAAACAAATACCATGTTATATATTATTTGAAAAGTATTTTCATATGCAATATATATTTAAGGGAGTCTTCAAGCAGATCAATCAAATGAATGATACTTTCACATAGAATGAAGCTTGTGGTTACAAAATGACATAGATTAATCTGTTTTCTCTTTCAGTTGCTTCTTCAGGGATGCCAGGGATGCAAGACGAACATCTCGCCATTTGCGTCTTTCTAAGATTTCATTCAAGGGGATAACTTCTTGCATCTCTTTAAGAACTTTTTCAGCAGTTGGAACATCATACAGTATGGGTGGTGGGGCCATAGTGGAGCAAACATTGTAGGCACCCTGGGCATAACGTTGACAATAATCAACTATTCCTGTAGAGAAAAGATGAAAAACAATAAACTATATTCTTGTACATATAGTTTCAGCATTTTATTCATTATATTGTGGTCTCTGCCTAAGAACCCACTGCCTAAGAGCCTGGTCCACATTACCACCTCTGCCGCAGAACAGATTTTTAAAAATAATTTACTCCTCTAAGAAACCGCTTCCAAATTTAAACTCCGCCTAGGTGCCCAATGTCAGACCAAGACAGGTGAGTACTTGTGAAGTAATTTCACATCATATTATCCATGAGAGAAATGCACGGTGCTAGATGTGCAGTAAAATGGGGATTGGGGTGGAGGGATCAGGTAGACAAAAGAGTGGAAGTGATGGTCAATGTATGACAAACCCATAAGCATTTCTTTGTTTGATAACATGTGGGACTGCACTTGTTATTAGTTCTGCAGTCAGTTTTGATTTGCTAATTCAGTTGGTCTGGCTGACTGTAAACACTTGAGTCACTTGTGTGATTATCTGTACGGTATCATAGAAATACCTATATCATGTTTTCATTCAACAATGATACTGTTATGTGAAAACTCACTCGGTATATAAATACTGGACATTATTGATGTAATTATACACTAAGAAAGATCAGGAATTGTTAGATCTAAGCACAAAACACACATGGGGAGGAAGGCTGTACTTATTCGCACAGATAAATCCTTAACTTATGGTAAAAACCAATAAATCCTAGAAGTGAACACAAACTGTGGTCAGACAGAATGCATAACTTTTCAAACCACCTACGAATCTGTCTGCCAAAGAGCCCACTTTTTCTGTCTTCCAGCAAACCAGTTTCTCACAATGGTCTTAATTGCCTTATGCAAAATATTTTTTATCACAATGAAAGACAAAGGTTTTACATATGTTTGGTTTCAAAATAATGTAGATCTAAAGTGGATCCAAATCACACAGTTATTGTAAGTTATTGTCATCTCAATGATTTTGCCCCACTTTAATCCAATTTTTGGCATCAAATAAGCTGTCGCAAAGCAGTCCCCATCTAAATCAACTTTTAAGAATTTTTGTTTGAAAATAGTTTTATTATGAGTTTTCAATTTTCAGAAAAAGTCTGAATATTTCCCCCCAGTTTTTACTTATTTCATTAGGTATGCGCCTTTGCTGCACTTGGATTCTTTAAAACTTTTTGAGCTCATAGGCCCAAGAGCAAAACTAGCTAAGGTTCATTTCCAAAGGTTTAGTTTTAACTGCCCCAACTAAAAGTACAATGCAAGCTGATTAACATGGCAAATGATACACTGTATGATGTATCTCTTGAGAGCAATACAACTTATTTTTTATTGCACATGCACATTAACTCTAGAACTGCTACCCAGTCTAAGGGCTACAATGCCCTGTGGCCCGCCTTGCCGGGCTTGTCAATCTGGATCTCGGTGCTAGTACATAGCCTCAGGGTGTTTGTTCTGACTATAGAGACTCTGCCTTGGCTTTGGAGTGACACGATGCAGGGCCCAGCTTGATCACCTTGCTGACCACTGTCTATCTCTAATCCCTCCTCTAACTCCACCCTTTCTTCACATGTAATAATATTTGCTATGAGCCAATAGTAGAAGAAATTGTATTTACAAAGACATGCCAATTTCATATGGGTGCCAATTTTATCACTGGACCGAGGAGACGGACGACGCCCTGATGGAGCTACCGTTTTCCCTTTCGAGAACGGCAAGCCTCTCACTTGGGATGCCACC
>JBCAUA010000014.1:794849-805605 GCA_038406235.1 Peronia verruculata | reverse complement strand
CCTTCATTTCAACATCAAGAAGAAGTTATTTATAAGTGTTATTTGCTTTTTTCAAATTTTTCAAAATTGTTTAGTTACTTGCCGGTTGGACAGTCTTTTTCTATTTGATAAAATGATTGCGACAGGGTTATTATCTTTCGTATAAAGGGACTCCTTAAAGGGCCCGGGGTATGTAAGAAGGTTCTTTTGCCTCCACCTGCAGGTGCTGAAAGGCCGCCATCAGTAGGATTTCTCTCATTGAATGCCATCCTCGACGTTTCAGGGGTGACATACCTTCTTTCTCTCTCTCTCTCTCTCCTTTCTCATGTCTTCTGTCCCTCTCTCTCTTCTCTCTTCTTTTTGACGTGTAAAGGTATCTTACCGTGATGGTGCTGATGTGTCGCTAAGCCCTAGCACAAACACACAAACAATCAAATAGACAGCAAGACAAACAACAACAACAACAACAAAAAACAAACATAAAGGGACTCATTAGCAACAAAAAAAAACTCTTCAACTCCAGGAAGCTGTCACATACGTGGTGATATTTAGCATGATGTGATGTCATGCCTTTGTTTATCTCGACACCTACTGAGGTGAATGAAGTGTTTGAACATACTTTATGTATTGCTTTGGTTGTGTACATGCTAACGTGCATGTGAGTACACTACCAGTTTTAAACTGCCACATGTAGCATTTGCCACCATTTCATTGTCTCTCTTCCAAGTGATATCACAATTAATATTACAGTGAGACAAATTAAGCGTGTGAAAGGCTTATAAAACATCGAATCAATCGAGACAACATCTCAGCGTTTACAGCGTCCTACAGCATAGATTCAGTCCCATAAGACCATGGAGGAATTGTTTCCACTAAGTGTCCATATTGTTGCATTGGCCCCTTAATAAACTTTGATTTAAAGCGGGAAGAAACGAAAACAAAACCGGCCACAACAAAACAAAACAAATACTATCTAAAGATGGAACCTTTTCTCCTTCCCTCAGGCCAACTGATTCCCACACAGGCCATAAAGGCATATTTCCAAATCAGACAGTAAAAGAAAAGCCATACTGCATTGTTACAATCGGAGAAAACAGCCAAGCTGAAAACGATCATTCTGGAACGGTGTGCTTTTGTCTGCGAGTGTCTTACGCCGTCACAATCACTCAGAGCCAGAATGGGGTTGGTTTTGCTATAAAAGTAAATCCGGTTCCTGCAAAAGCAGGCCAATTGATAAGGAGTTCTGAAGATATTATAGTTAAGTCAGTAGCACTGAAAGATAGAGAAATATGGAAAATGTGTGACCACCTTTAAAACTGTTAAGAGATACTACAGTAGTGTTTTATGTTTCAATCATGACATTTACTCACGTTCAAGAGATAATGATGTGGGCTTAAACAGTAGCCGAAGATGAATTGTACCTTGTATCTATTATGTTATATATTTCATTTTCGAAAATACTTCAAAGGCAAGATAATAATGAGCATGGCTTATTGTCAGACCCGTGAAATTGTTAGGGTTAAAGATTTTAAGGTCATGACAAGTTTTCTGGACATGGCGGTAAAAGATACAGTTTTCCTTTAAAGATAACAATGATAGAAATCGTTAAATGTAGGTGTTAACAGATTCTGGTGGGATAAGTACATTTCAAGACTAGTAAAAGAAAATAGTAAAAACGCATAGCTGATATTATAAAATGCAATACACCTATCGCCACAGGCCGGACAATTGATTGATTGTCATATGAGTGTTATGTGAGTGGGTTCAGTGTGGGAGGACTGGTTTAAGGATTGGTTCGAATAGATAGATAGGTGGTGAATGGATTGAAGGGTCGACAGGCTAATGGGTAGTTGGATAAATGGATAGATGGATGGATGGATGGATTAATGGATTAATGGATGGATAGATGGGTGGGTGGCTGGGTATGTGGATGGATGGATGGATGGCTAGGTATGCGGATGGATGGATGGATGGATGGATGGACGGATGGATGGATGGATGGATGGATGGATCGGTGAACAGATTGATGGACGGAGGGATTGACGGATGAATGAGAGGCATCTTGAAAGAACAGACAAATAGACCAGCGTGTTGAATTAAAAGCTCCTCCTTTTTAAAAGTCAAAATTACCAACACCAGCCTCTTCAAGGCAACAGCTCTAAAATTGGCTACAAAATATATAGACTTCAACTCAAGAAAACAGTTGTGATTGTCAGTTAGTCGTCTTTGGCACTCACTTCTCTCTGTATGGCCAGTGATCTTTAGTGGGCTGGACCCTTGCCCTTGCACACCTTGCTGGTTTTTCGTCCAGGTGTCTCCGCCGGGCGCCCAGGTAATGGGCGAAATATGGCCGCCCTATTTGCCTCTCCTAGGCGGCAGTTACGGCTGCTCTTTGTCAACAAATGACATTATTTACGAGGGTGAGAAAGCGAAGGTCGGGCGGAGGTTTAGAGGGAAAGGTACGGGAGGGGGTAGGGCCCCAGAGAGGGAGAGGTATTTTTGGGGAAAAGCCCAGTTCTACGCTAACGTTTTGATGGTTCTTTTGTTTATTTATTTGTGTGTACTTGGGAGATCTCCTCTGTTCTGTTATTGAGATCAATCAAATACGGTTCAGGGTGAAAAGACATCGTTTGTTTTCCATAATAATAATAATAATAACAACAACACTAAATAAACTAATCCTTGTGACTATGATACTTCTGTTTGCTTTTTATTTCACGTTTCTCTCTCTCTCTGTCTCTCTCTCTTTCTTTGTAAGTGTTTTTGTCTCTCCCTCTCTCTTGTTGTCTCCAACTTCTTCAGTCCCTTTCCCTGGCTTAAAATCCTTAAGCGATACCATATTTATTTCAACGTGTCCAATACTAAGTTATGCCCCTTTGTCTACTAACCTTAGCTCTGTCCTTGGTCTTGATAACATTTAAAAGATTTAGTCTGTATTTTTAAAAATGTATTTATTTTTTTTTATCTAAATAATGTTATTGTTAAATCTGTGCACCTCGTAACATATCACCTGCACGACTAACCCTGCCATTTTTTTTACCTGCTAGATCTACATAAAATGCATCGCAATATCAATACCGATGATGTAATGCTTGCTTAATAATCCCTTGGCAATGAGTACGGCTGCTGACAAAATCAGACACACCATGAGATCAGCGTGAGCGGAAGAAAGCAAGAGGGGGAGGGAGGGGGAGAGAAAGAGAGGGAGAGGGAGCGAGAGGGGTGCGAAAAGAGAAGGGAAAAACTCGAGAACAAAATTGGGTGCAAGAACAGGAAAGAGGAGGAGAGACAAGAAGGTTGGGAGAGGAGAGGGGGAGAAAAGGAGATCATGGAGTTGTGAATAAATGCAGGAAAGACAGAGAAAGCAGAAAGGTGGAAGGAAAGCTGTATAATATGTGAGAACGAGTTGGCATAACAGAGGAAGAGAGAGCAAAAGAGGGTGAATGGGAGAAAAAGAGAGAACATAGGGTAAATATTTTGAGGAAATATACTGCCGTTTATATTATGGCGAGAACATTGTAATAGGTGTAAGATACAAACATGAACTTTCTGTATTTGTGAATTTGAGTCAAGAAAGATTGAAATTTAATTATTGCTGTTTGATTTTGGGGGCATACAGACAGAATTACGGTCGTATTGCTGAAGAAAGGTGATGAATGTAGTGAATGGACTGACATGTGGACGGGGTAACGGGCGGATAAATGGATTGATGGATGGATGGATGGATGATGGATGGATTGATGGATGAATGAATGCATAAAGGCAGGATGAAAGAAGAGATAGATAGAAAGAGGGATGAAATGGAAGGGAAGTGGGTGAGCAGGGATGCCGCATAATACATGCATCCATCTACCTGAATACTGAATTCATAGGCTTTTTATTTTTTTTTTAGGTCTGCATACCTACAGAGTGTGTAGCCAGGAGTCGGAATGACAGAAGACGAACCATGATCACGAAAAGTCGCATGGCGAAATTGAAGAGAAAAACGAGATAAAATATCAGTAGATCTGGCGGCATTACAAAAAAAACAACAACAACAAAACAAACAAAACAAAAAAGTACTCCGAATGGACGCGCTTTTAAGAAAGGCTGTAAAACGGCATGGAGATTGAATTTGGGGGCCTTTCCACTTTCCGATTGCGAGCAAATTTGTTTGAACCAACTCGGAATTGGATGTCGTAATTTGCATTCGGTTGGACAGCACAAACATGACGGACGTGATGGCGGCGGAATCAGTCCAATTTTCGGCAAATCGTCAAACTTGCTCGGAGCAAACGCCACCGACCCTCCGTTTCGGACTGTGTTTGCCCTGGACAAGGAGGGAGAGAGTCAAACGCCCAACAGGAGAAAGATGGGGGAATAACCAACCCACCTTCCCCTTGCCTTGCTCCGCGATCTACCGAGTTGTCTTGAGTTAACATTTTAGAAAAAGCTGGCTTGACCCCGTCAACAGAATCATGTCAGTGAATTTGCCTATGAATCCAAGTTAAGGACATCGTAAGCCGTGGACATGGTCCCTCCTGCACGTTTCACACTCCAGGGCGAAGGTAGGACAGCGCAGGCAAAGTCAATTTGCTCAGACCAGGGAGAAATATAGAAAGAGAAAGAAAAGAACAACACAACAAAAAGAGAGGAGAAACCACAAAACAGAGGGCGAATAGCGGTAGAGTTATGAAGTTATCATTTTGGCAGGTGGAAAAAAAAAATGTGTGTCAGGTCTGGTGCAAAGGAGAAGAACAGAGATGGGTAGAATGTGTTTCTTTGAGTATCCACTTGACGATGATGTTACCTCGGTGACTTTCAAATGGTCAGGGATGTCAACGTAAATGGATTATCAGAGAATTATGAGGTATTCAATACGATCAATTACTGTATGTCCAGATTATTCATTTTGCAATGTGTAAAGCTTACATAGTATAAATATAGGAGCCTACATAATAGTTTCAAACTCTATAATTACAGTGGAGCTGTGAGTAGATAAAGAAGAAAAAGGAAAAAAAAAAAAAAAGGATATAGAAGGAGAAAAACTAAGAAGGAGAGAGAGAGAGAGAGAGAGAGAGAGAAACATAAGGCCAGGAGGAGGAAGAACGGAGTGAATGAGGAGAAGAAAGAGACTGGGAGAAGAAGTGGACAAGAAAGAAAGAAGAAGATGGCCACCAATAGCATCAGTATTGTTTGGATTAACCCTCCGCCCCTCTCCCCATCTTTTTCTTAGGGAGCACCGTCCATTGGTGCATTACCCAAACACATCAAAGCGCCGAGAGTCCAGATAGAGGGTGGTCTCACACTAATAGGGGTATCACTTTTAACACTTCAGATCACTCCTTTGCGATCTCTTGTTTGAACCCTCCACTGACCATAGACCCCACGGCCTATCAGCGGTCATTTTACTTCAACAACCAAACCGTTTGACAAATTTTTGGCCACTAATCCGCTTAAGAGGTCAGTGATACTCAAAGCGGTGTGTCTTACTAGTGACATAACTGGAAATACGATCGCCCTCGTAGGCCGAGATATTAAAGCCCTATAGGTGTGCAAACAGATAACGCGAGATATCTGATTAAGTCTAGCTGGCTTCAAAGGGTGTTGAAAAGAGGCATAAAACAGATAGCTGCTGTGGGGGAAAGAACCGGTATTGTAGCAAGGCTTGACACGGATTTGCAAAGTTTATTTGGCATGTCCACACCGCCAGACATGTGGTATAAGGATAGTTCAGAAAAGAATATAAAAGAAAAATAGATGGGTGAACTATGTGCCTCTTGGGGGACGTAGTGGTTCTGTGGTAAAGCGTCTGCTCATGTAGAAAACAGGCCGGGATCGACTCGCGGGTCCTGCATCGGGGGAATGGAAGGACATGAAGATCGAAAACCCGCATTTTTCAGTGGCTAAACGGTCCTCTGGCTTCCTGTGGGTAGAAAAGCCCGACGCCTAGTCTTCTCGGACAATGGCGAATATATTTCGGAGGTCACATGTGCACTTTACGCACGTTAAAGAGCCCTTGGCAGTTCAAAATCGATGGAAGAGTAGGCTGAGTGCCGCTGCCCGGGCAAAATGTTCAAATTTCTCCCCACAAAATTTCTCAGCAAAAATTGGCAACTTCTAAAAAAGCCGAGATAATCCTATTTTCTTAGGATTGAAAGGCTTAAGAAAAACAACAACATGTGTCTCACAGTGACGATCGTGGATCTTGCATTCTTGGCACTGATGTCAGCTTCTGCGCATCCTAGTCTAACAATTGTATCGCTACATTAGGTAGATCATCCCTCTTCCTTGACAACCGTAATGCACTTCAATATTACATCAGTTCCTTCTATTGTCTGAGACCACTTGGTATTTCATTCTATTTCCTAATCTTGTCAAAGTGCAGTTTCTAAATGTATTAAAAAAAAAGTATGATCGGTACGGCAGCTGATAACCATCTTGGATGCACCTTTTAACTGTGAACTTCGTCGGAGGCAACAGTTAATTCACACTCGATTGTCAAGCGGAATTTGTATGAAAGGATTGAATGTCTAAGTGAAGTAGATCACTTGCAAATTTACAGTGCAAGTGTTTACTATAAACACACAAAAAAATAATTTAAAAAAAAAAATCTTTGCATGTCCAGAATTTTGTAATGGCAGTAAGCCCAGAACACGAGTGAGAAAATCATCTTCAGTGATGATAGGTTAAATACTATGTCTTTTTTTTTCTGAAATGATAAAAGCACAAGTCAGCGATAACTTTGAATATCAAGTTAATACAATTCATTTTTCTGCCTGTGTCCACATCTTGAGAGAAGTCCCAGCACCAGAGACGGAAAACTTAAAGGTGTGGCTTACAACGATGCTGACGCCGGGGTAGAAGAGTGGACGATGAGGTGAGGGGTCGAGAGAGGGGGAAGAAGGGGGGGGGGGGGTCAACATGTCATTGTCATGGCTAAGGTCAACATTGTTGAAATTCATCCCCCGGTTTTCCTCGCCGGCTGGGCAAACACGGCCGCGGACAAGGCCAAGATGACAATTTAGAGAAGACTTCATTCACGGGGTCTTAAATTTTCACCGAAGGAGCTTCAGAACGACAAGAAAATGAACAATCAAAACTTACTTGAAGAACACATCTGATTTTCTCCCTCCTCTGTCAGGTCCTTTCTCCTCTGCCGCTTTACAGTTTCTTCACAATTTCTCCTAGAGCGTACACGAAAATGCAAATCCAGAGCCAACAAGTTCTCAAGTTGCACTACATTGCGAAGGCGACGGATAGGAGAGAGATCGAGCGAGGAAGATGCCCCTTGTTTCCTTAGGAATTCTATCTTTTCAGCCAAGCTTGAATTTCAAGCGAACGTCTCAGTTATGAAGCGAATGAAGCCCTAGTGCCGGAGAAAGAGAAGCTCTAGCACTCATAACGAGGGGTGGTTTCTATCTTTCAATTGGACAACTCAGCTTCCTGTTTGATTAAAGAGTAATGGTACTGCTCTTATGTCGATTTAGTTCTGCGATTCGTTCTACGACAACTGAGCAAGTGCTGTTTACTTTATGGTCTATATCACGGTGCACGAGTAGAAGGTGAGATACAGAAAGTGTGGATTAGTGTGAAGTGATCAATATGAACAACAGGAAGCTTTAAGAAGACAGACAAGACACAGTCACGATAATGTGACTGTGTCTTGTCTTTGTTACAAGGTTGGTGGAGCCAAATTTCTGGTGGCACTTTCTGTGTGAATCCTGTGTTGTTTATTTAGTAATAATGATACCAAAACAAACAAACACACCAACAAGCAGACAGATAGACAGGCAGGCAGACAGACAGACAGTCAGACAGATATACAGACAAAAAGACAGAACGACACACAGACAGACAGATATAGAGACAAAAAGACAGACAGACATGCAAGAACAGATACAGACAAAAAAGACAGACGGACAGATAGTCAAGACAAAAGCACAAGCAAAGGGAAGAAAATCGTCACCAGAACAAACAGATCAGAAACAAAAACGGGATTGGGTAATCTCCATGTGGCGAACGTCAGACCATAGTCAATGGAGAGTTTCAAAGAAAATCTGCTGTGCTTGTATTGTACTGTGGCCAGTTTTTGAACTATGGAATGAAGAAGCCTGAAATCTTCTTGAATACAAGGGATAATCTCATGATCTGAAGTAAAAAAAAAAAAAAAATGTAGACACTATCTCGGAATGACAATGTCCAGCAGTTTGAAGCATTGGAGGAACTTGTGATAGTTCTACTGGAACTGCAGACAGTAATTTATAGAGCTTCTAAAGTGCTGGCTATTTGCAGTAGAAGCAACCTACACACAGTAGCTCTAAGTCGATTCTGTGGGGGGACCCCTGTCGTATGGGCGGTGAAAAGGGTGAAAAGCTCAGCTCGAGTTCTAATCAGACTGTCTGACAGTACGTAACTCCCATAGATTATTGTCTACAGGGAACTCCGGCCCGACGGAAACGATATCAGACTAGCTCCAAGTCTGTTTTGTTGTTTACAGACTGCTGACATCCAGGCCAACGCCATTCCAGCGGCTGTGTGTCTAACTTTTCACACCTCCCAACTACTTCTTTGCCTTATCGGATTATTAACTTTCCCTGTGGACGATGATTAAGGTAATAAAAAATAAAAATAAAAACCAGATGATTTCGTGGCTCTTTCCAGCAGTATGAAAGGCCTACCCTCCTACAAGTTGCTGGGAGAATAAGAAAGCGTAGTCTTGGCCGTTTCCAAACTCGCCCGTGATATCCTAAGCTATGCTATGCTATGCTATGCTATGCTAGGCTATGCTATCCTATCCTATCCTATCCTATCCTATCCTATCCTATCCTATCCTATCCTATCCTATCCTATTCTATCAACCCTACCTTATCCTATCGTTTCCTGCCACATCCCATCTATCCTGCCTACCCTACCTTTCCCTGACTCTTGAAGATTGTTGGGGTGGTTCACGAGATTTCCCAGCCGGTCCCTCCATCTTCTCAGTTCTCATACGTTCTGCTCACATTGTCTGCATGTCTTTTTCATTATGACTTGGTGTCCTTCTGTCTCTTTGGCCATAGTTCATTTGTTCTTGTTGTTGTCATTGTTGTTTTTCTTGCTATCTTCATTTTGGTGGTTACTTTGGGAGTTTATAATTTAAATTTAATGGATCAGACTTGGATTTATTATAATTATTATTATTATTATTATTATTTTCATTTATTATTTATCTGGAGGTGAATGGTGGATATCGCTAAGGAAGAAGTACCGAATACATTTTTCTTCTTAATTTTCTATACACAGCACGCAATTTCTTGCTGCAGTATAACTATCTCACATAATTTCTAAGGTCATGCCATAGACTTGCAATCGGATCTCTGACATCCTGATGAGCTGCTTCGGCAACCTTGCAGAATATGGAAACAGTCGCTGTCACAAGTCCATGTCACGGTGGTACAATGGCAATTCAGTGCCGTACTGGCTTGAGGTGATCTGGTTGACATTGGGAATCTTACTGTTTACAAAAAATCCACAGAATCAAACACTGAAAGTTCAATTTAAAAAAAAAGGGGGGGGGGGGGGAGGGGGGCAGCAATTATTAGTCAACTCGAGAATCTTAAAATTATCTCATCATTTCTGGACTTCTGTATAACAAGTAAAACCTAATCTTAAGGCTGACAATCTCTGGATGCTAGCTTCACATCACTTCATGTGTTCAGCATTGAAATGAAATGTTAAATGTACAAGAAAGAGCTATGTTCTTGGAAAACTTGTCTGATTTCTTAAGACGGTGGTGACGACTGAACTCTTTATTTCAGAAATGGTTTGGCATGAAACTATAATTATTTTCCTCACTCCATTATTTTTTAGAGGATTATATTTACTTTTTCCTTTTGCTTGAGACCTTTGAGCCATGCCCACAAAGTTAGTGAATCCATAATATGTGATTTTATTTTAACTTTAGGAGAAAAGTCAGGATTTCGATCCTTAGTTGTCAAGGACAGCAAGCATAGATCAGTGGACGTTTTTTTTTTTTTTTTTAATGTATTAATCTTTTGATCCAGTAATTTGGATGCCTTGTATTATCTGTCCATATGTCCACACGTCAGTAGGCTGGAGCTGCTGTGTCCTCTATCTCAAGGAAAGCCAGTCTCTGCCTTTGTGGTGAAATGCGACGTCGGCGAAAGAGCACTGACTTGCGTCAAAAAGTGCTAGATTCCCGTCTTATGTGATTAGTCATCGATTCGCAGGTGTTACTTACAAGCCAGCGCCGCGGTAGAAATATTTATGGTCTTACAATAGCGGGCAAGGTGTGACAAATGCTCTCATATACCTTGCTTACTGATTACAGAATGATTAATTTCTCTGCGAATTCTTGGGAAAGGAACCTACAGGATAGAAATAGGACAGCCGTGAAATAGCTGTAAAGAGCGTCCATTGCTTGCCAAACATAATGGAAGTTAGGAAAAATGTCATTTTTTTTACAGCGAGAAAGGGCTGAAATATGCATAAAGTGCCTTTGCTTTGTCCAGCATCTGTGTAATGTGTCTGTGAGAGATAGCAACATCCAGAATTAATGTCGTTGTAGTAATATGTGAATGAAGCTTTTGTACGCAAAAAGTAAAGGAAATTGAGTTAAGTGGTCCATTATTTTCATGACGGAAGTAAAACGACTGGTCTCTGTTTGGTTACTGTTACCATTGTTGTTATGATCATTTAACAGTGTGTGTTTTTCTTTTTTAAGCCTTTCAATCCTAAGAGATAGGATTATCTCGGCTTTTAGAAGTTGCCAATTTTTGCTGAGAAATTTTGTGGG
>JBCAUA010000014.1:784281-794749 GCA_038406235.1 Peronia verruculata | reverse complement strand
TTTATTTATTCTATATATATATATATTTTTTTTTTTACGGTTAAAGGCTCTTTTTCAGATGAGTGATCAGGAATGTGAAACAGGTTAAAAAATTTTTACAGCGTATCTGCCACTAGTCCATTATAGAATCATTATCTCCGTGATGACCTCACCCCTAGAAGATCCTACGCATGTATATCAAGTCAGTGGGTGTGGGATCGGATCTTGTTATAAAGACAAGCTGAATAGGTCAGAGATCTAATATAGCCCGCCGCAGGTGGCTGAAAGGCAAATTATTAACGTAGACGTAATGTCACAGATCACAGAACCCAAACAAAAACGACATGGATCTAAAATGTAGATATTGAAAAAATGTTCCTCTATCGGCTTGCTGAGAAGAAACGGCAGAAAGGCGTAGGATTGAGGAGATATGTTAAAAAGGAGGAAGGAAAAAGTTAGGTAAATTACTAAACAAACAACATATAATCGGTGATAAGTAAGTCTTAACTAAACTGTTCACGAATTTAATCCGAATTGGTTTTTTTTTTTTTCATCTTTCTTTACTACTCCCCCCCCCCCCCCCCTTTCTCACCTTCCTCTCTCTCTGTTTGTTGTTGTTTTTGTTGTTGTTATTGTTACACATATACGACGTTGGTATTAACGTTAATATCTTAAGTGTATAAATTCCATTTCAACTTTCACCTGACACCAGTCTGAACGATTGTAATTCCTTCGATTTCTGCAACCAGATCTATTACATACTCTCCATAGACATTTTTAAATGTGACACTGTTCTACTGGCCCATCACACAGCTATCAGAACAGTCAGAAAACCCTTTGAACATTCGCCAGAAAAAATAAAAGGGCTGAACATCAAATTACAAGTTACTCTTTTTTTTTTTTTTTATTTTATACAAAGTCTTAATTCCGAGAGGATCAGGATATATCAATATAAGGATCCTTATGTCTTCAGAAATAATTTCTCAGAACCACTTTATCATCTGGATGCAGAAACAGGCTAGCAATAGTGGATATGTCGATAACTGGGTTCTCTTTCAGTTTCTTTGCCGAATTATCTACAAGGCAAACACAGATCATAGCCCTCGGAATTTTTACCACTCACACACGTTTTTTTTTTTTTGGTTAATCACTATAGGCCTATAACAAGATAGAAGTTGGGTTATAAGACTTATCATGTAGACCTAATTCATTCCATTTAGCTAGGAGTGGATAGTATATTTATTTTGATGACAAATTGCGAACCGCTTGATCTATATATTTCTTACCAAATAACTTGTAATGTCACTGTGTGTTTTAATACCACAAAATAATAACATCATCTTCACAAAACCTATGATTGAAAAGCGACGATAGATAATGTAAAACCTCATGTGAGCTAAAATATCGTCTCGAATATTACTTGTCCAAGCTGGGTAATACAGGAACAAACACTATGATAGAGAAGGCGGATCCGTTTTCAGGGAAAACACACCTTGTCCGAGGGAATTAGTCCTCAAGTTCTGAAATATCAAGAGACACCATCAAGAAAAAACTATCACATGTCACTTGGCTTAGGTGGCGAGATACCAGTCAGTTCAGTCCCATGCTCACTATGTTCGTATTTACCCCAGCTATCCCGATACTAGGATAAAGAAGTAAATAGCTGGGGACTGGGGACACATTGGCACACTGAATGTCGCGGGGCACAGGGCTGACTCATGGACGCCGCGGCATATCCCGGTAACACCGTCCGTACCTTACCGCTTCAGGGGCAGGACCGCACTTTCACACAAAGGTGGAAAGGGGAGGGGCATGGCAGGATTCTGTTAAGTCACCCTCCTCTCTCTCACATTGGGCCCTTTAAATCCCCCCTCACCCTCTAAAAAATTCAGCAACATCGTTTTCAATTTCGATATAGTTCCGACATCTCATATTCCACATTACTGTTTATATAACAATTAGAATACAAACTAAGGACAAAAACGTAACACAATTCCTTACTTTAACCGTCGCTTAAACAGATCCAGGCTAACCTGTCAAAATATCATCCACTATAGTATAGTGTAAATGTTTAATCTTCACAACATAGCCGAAATCGTGCTGATGTGTCGTTAAACCTCTACACAAACAAACCACTACCTCCCTTCCCCCACTCCGCATTCTTTTTCTTCCCTCCATCCCCCATTCATTCATTTATCATTACTCTCTTTCCACCCGGCCCTCCCAGTGTCTCTGCCCTTATCTTGGCCCCGCCTCTGTCAATTACTCTGGGGTAACACGCGCCAGTGCCCGCGAAAGACGGGTCAGAGGACAAGTCTGTCTCGAAGTTTCCGATCCCGCGGAGCGAGCAGCCCTAGTTTGTCTGTTTACAAATTGTTGTCGTTCAGATCTGTACTTTAAAAAAAAAAAAAAATTACGGAGTGTGGGAAATTTCGGGCTTACGTTTCCGGTGCTATTATAGGGGCGGCACGACACTTTTGCGCCATAAATAAACACACGTGTATCTTAGACTTTGAAGTACAAAGGCTCGCGCCAATTATGACTCAGAATTGTAACTTGTTAGATAATACTCAGGTGTTTTAGAAATAAAGCGCAGTTAAATCATATATGAATGAGATACCCACGCGAATGTTTGATATTGGGTACTTCATGTTCTTCCGGCCTTAGTGGTGTTTATGGCTGTCTGTATGCGTGCATTCGTAACTGAGTATAGTTATGTGTTACGTTGTGTGTTGATGGAAAAACACGAACCTCCTTGCTCATCTTGGCTGTTAAGTTCATCTGCTGAATGGTTTCAAAAACCTCATCCATAATAAGAGATGTTTTTGACACTGAAATGAATCAGAAATTGTGTGGCGGGCAAGTTCACTGGGGCACAATAGCTTCAGGTTTTCAAATCAGTCACTCGCCTGGGCTCAGTCACAATCTGAGCAAGGCTTTCACACTCACGAAGATGCACTAACTGTCGTGTTCTTCTCCCCATCAACAAAAGCCCACCCTTTCTTATCTTACAAGGTGAATTCAAACGTGTTCGATCCTAGCAAATTTCCGTTCTGCGTTTAAAATATCGAATACCTGTATAAAGGATAAGAAAGGGACTTCAGGTGAAAGAGGAACGCATGGTAGACCAAAAAAAAAAAAAAAATGTAAGAAAAAAGTGGGTCATGGGGATAATTCCACCAATGGGAGGCCAGAACAACAATAAACGAGGCTGAAAATTTCCGACAGCTGTTAACTCTTTTGTGACTGCTAACATAACCCCTTGGTCTCCTGGCAAAGATTTGAGAAATCGATTTAAACTAGACAGTATCCCCCTCCCCACTTTTCCTTTTTGTGCGATGACAAATTCAAATCCTAATGGCGTACGTCGAGCTCGACTCTTAGAAAAGAACACTGAACACTGG
The DNA here is from genome assembly GCA_038406235.1 of Peronia verruculata. Lineage (NCBI taxonomy): Eukaryota > Metazoa > Mollusca > Gastropoda > Systellommatophora > Onchidiidae > Peronia > Peronia verruculata. The sequence continues at coordinate 791,366 of JBCAUA010000014.1, read as the reverse complement.
TTTACCCACAGACATGCATGGCGTTTGCAGTATGTCCTTGGTTTGAACACACACAAGCGGCTAAGGTAAACCAGAGGGTGAGGATGAAGGGGTTAATTTCACAAAAAAGAGAAGAGAAGAACACCTCACTAGCGTCGACCTCCAAATTTGGTTAACAAAGGTTCCACAGGAACCTGGGTCAGGTTTATTTCCCGGCCAGGCGTCTTTCACCGCTCTCACTTATTTGACAAAACACTTTTTTCGCTGAAAGCTTTCGTTTGCAGAAAAATGGAGATTTAGATCTAGTTTTGAGATGTCTTACCACAATCCGCAAATAAAATGCAGTTTTTCTTTCTAATGGAGTGATTTGTTGCACTAGGTTGTATTCAATATCGGGAAAGGTTTTAATAACGATTTGGATAGACAGAGAAATTGTTATTCTATGATGAAAAAAGGAAAGTTCTGTCGACTGTTCAGTTGTTGGTCCTGTGCTTAAAGAATCCCTATAACGAGAGATGGCTGGTCTGGCTTGTTCTGGGCGACTGTCAGAGTGGATGGGAGAAAGGGCCAGAGGGTGGGAAGGGTGGGAGTAGAAAAGTGTATGAGAAGCTCTCAGTTACTAGATCTAACGCTCTGAAGCAGAACGAAGGTGTGGCATGAAGATTCGGTCAATGAACACAAAATGTCCAAGGGTCGGGTAGATGCAAACTAAGCACTGAATGATCCATGAACTGGCACTGAACGACCTTTGGGTGAACCTGTACGATTCTGTCCGTCTCTCTGTAGAAGATCGTGTCAATTTTTGTTGTTGTTGTTGTTGTTAGACTTTACAATGCATTGCATATTTTGTAATTTGCCAACCTGTTACTTGTTCTTACTTTGCTCATTGCTATTTGTGCCGAATACGAGTACTTTTTGTTCACATAAAATACTCTTCTGGTGTTCACTGTAAAAATGTCATCTTATTTAAGCCTTAATTACTACAGACAATAGTCGCTAGTTGGTCGTAATTGAGTGTTTCTTAGCTGTAGTACACCTCGAGTCACATCTATCAACCCTAAGCTTTGAATTGAAATATTTTGAAGTCTTCCAGTTTCAGTTCACCAAACAGACCATCCTGGTGTAGTCGTTTTAATGACAAGGTAGATGGGACAGTTCACAGACTGAAAGGCGGTCGCTGTCCTGACCACAGACTTCGGCCTGGTCCAAGTTGAACCCAGTTACGCTTTGGTGTGTTTAGTAAACTGTACGCCAGCGCTTCCAGTTTCCGCTCCGTTTTTTTGTCTCTAAAGTCGTGAATATGATGTAAATACATGACTTGTCAGCACATGAAAGCTGGACATTTTCTCAGCGCATAAAAATTGAGTGTTCCTTCCGGTTTCCGGAAAACATGGCTCGTCAGAACCGAGACATAAGATTGATTATGCAGGCCGGCCGTAAAGTCTGCACACCTAGACAAAACGCATATGATTTTTTTTTTAAAGACAAAAGTACCAAAAACAGTTTATTTAACTTAAATATTAATAAACAAGATTTTTAATGTTATTTCTACCATTTGCAGTATAAGGGACAATGCGCTTTGAGTACTTCACACGTCATGCACCCGATGCATGAACTCTACAAAAACGTTACAGTCTTAACATTTCCTAAGTGTCCAGACTATAAGGGCACCTTATATAAATAAGTATGTATTAACTCACTTTACAAAACACACTAAGTGTAGGTTTACATGTGTGAGCGTGAATGATGTTAACTATGCCAATCAGATTCGATCAGACGGTTGTTGATCTGAAGTTGTTGCGGGGATACGGGCATGGTAGGAGGAAACTGGTACAGCTTTTCCTGGTCAACCAAAGAGTGTGTGAGTCTTGTCTGTGTGTGTATGTATGTGTGTGTGAGTGTGTGTGTGTGTGTGTGTGAACGTGTGGTGTGTCTGTGCATATCGACACAATTGTATAAGAGGAAGAAAAAGGAACATGTGAAAACGAGAGATCATATGAGAGAGAGAGAGAGAGAGAGAGAGAGGGAGAGAGGGAGAGAGAGAGCTAGAGAGAGAGAAAGAGAGAGAGAAAGATAGACAGATAGAGAGAGCCAGAGAGATTGGAGAGAGAAAGAGACTAGAGAGAGAGAGGCAGACACGTACACTGTGTGAGAGAGAAGAAAGGAAGAATGATAGGAGGAAGACAGAGAGAGAGAGAGAGAAGAAACATCGAGAGAGAAAGAGAGAGGGAAGAGGCTGAAAGAGGGAACTGAACGACTTTTGGAAGAGACTAGATCTAGAGGTGAATGAAAGATAGAGCGGAAAATGAGACAGATAGAAACTGGAACGACAAGGAGAGAATTTGATCTCAAAAAGTGATTACACAACACAATAGTGTTATGTTATTGTTTGACCACGGTTGTGGACAGCTGAGATACCCACAACTATAGGAGGTTGAAAAGCTTATAAAAACCATAGGAGAGAATAAAGAGATGCGCAAAGGAAAGAGACATTGAAGAAGATTGACGTGAAATGTGAAGAGAGACCGAGAAAAAAAATAAAAAATGATGAGATAAAAAAAAAAATGAAAGCAGAGAATGACCAAAAAAAAAAAAAAGGGGGGGGGGGGAGGGAAGAAAAGAAAAAGTAGAGAAACTGAAAGAGTGAGAATAAGAGAAGAAAGAGAGAACGCAGAAATTTTTCATTTGTAGTATAGAGACTAGCGTTGTGTGGGTTAAACGCCAAATGACAGTTGACGAGAGAAATCTGGAACAGAATGGATTCTGCGAGAATACTGATTTTCATCGCATGACAGAGATCGAGTGCGACAGGATGAACCGCATGAAAGATTCAACAATTACAATAAAGCAGAAAAAAAAAAAAAAGCTCATACGTCACCCTCACAACAAAACTGCTACTTAAGTCCTTTTATATCTGGATTCTAAAACTTTATTAATTACACAGATATGCTTATAAACTATTATATCGTTTATCAATTGAACTTGACGAAAGATTCTCGCGCCGATTCCGTAGCCGAGAGCGCTACAGGAAATCTTCTATGTTTCAAACAATAAAAGTGTTACAGATTCTCAGCTAAGAGAAAATTATAGTGGGAAAAAATAAACTCTATCTGAGGCCATACACCAATGGAAACAAAAGAGATGTCACGTGACCAAATCAGTTTGAGTACTAGATTTGATATGCAGGGTTAAATATGTTAGGCCATGGGAGAATGAGTGGGTTCCTTTCAGCGGATGAGTGAATAATTTTGAAAAATATTTTATGTTTATAAGTACATGTAGGTAAAAAAGCACATGTGCAGAACTCATTAATACTCCGCCTCTCCTAGTGTAAGATAATAAGTGTCATTCATATTTGTAATATTATTAACACTGGTATGTCTCTGTTGACAATACATATGCCTTGTTTCTTTAATGACAAATTAACGTTCAGTGAAAGAATATTGTAGAGAGGACAGCATATATCTTCAACTTCTCTTCACCATCTTCATTCACCCGACTCCACCCGACCTTCTGCCATGACGGTCTGGCCAGGCCTAGCTTGTCCATTAGTGTGTGTGTCGGCCCGACACTCCGGCTCAGCCTGTTTGCCCACGCATTAGATACAGGCTGCAGCCTTTAAAACTCCGACATTGAAGAGCTTCGCTGCCAGCTTCAAACGCAATGAGCGCGGGTTTAACCTCAAGTTGGCAAAAATTTACCATTCTTCCCAGAGTGTTGACAGAGCTCGTCCGCCGTGTTTAGGTTTTGAAGTCGCTGATGATTGAAATTTTACTTCTCTCCCTTTGTTTGCCGGTGCTCACCGAGTATTTGTTCCCCGGGGATTGTTATCCGGTGTACATTGTCATCCTAACCCCCAGTTTAAATTTACATGTATCTCCGTAGTCAAATGTGTTATTTCTTCGCTTTACATCAAGAGACTTGTCTTGAGCAAATCTCTTTAAATTTCAACATAGATAAGTGTTCTACATGTTTGAACCCGAAGTGTTAGAAGAAAATTATAACAATGTGATCTAAATATTAAATCCAGTCGGCACTGTTCGTTCTTCAAAAAAAAAAAAAAAAGCCCTGTACTAAGCGATTAAAGATAATTCACTGGTAATATTCCTACTATTGCAATTAAAGATATAGTGTGTATAATTTGTGTCCAAGAGGCTGGGATAAACATGGCAATGCCCATCACCTTTAGCATTGAGTTGGATTGGGTCAGAAAACGAGAAGGGAGGGGGAGGGTCTGTCATTTTGGATCTACTGAATGATTGATTCTTTCACCCATTTTAATAACTTACAGTTTTTGGTCCGTTCATTCCCATCTCCAACTCCACCTTCTATATATTTCACGCCTTTCATGTACTGATATATTTCAATATTTTTAAATGCTGTTTTGCCCACACTAATTTCTTCATTGTGCCATTTTCCCATTAGATATAGGCCATCTTTGTCAGAATCGCTTTTATTTTCTGCTTACTCACTATTGCTATCTTTAGCAGAGTATGAACACCCTAAACACCCAGCCACCCCCCCCCCCTCAACACACACACACACACAGAGAGAAATAGAGAGAGAGAGAAAGAGAGAGAGAGAGAGAGAACGTTAAAGTTATTAACTCAAAACTCCCATTGTTCACATCTCATAACACTGTTTTATGTGCCAAAAGCAATTTCATCAGTGAAGGATGAGAAAGAAATGGAGAGAAAGTAGCCAGGCTGAGAATACATAACTCAGCTAACTGTTTAAATCATTATCTAGATGAGTCCTATGTATATTTGGTCGCTAGCCGCTACCCGTTGTATTTACATTGGCGTCCCCTGTAACAAAACTCCATATCTGGCCCCATGGCTCAGATGTCCGTACGGAACCTGGCACCCAGGGCAGATGGTGGAGATAGTGGCTGGTAAATACGTAAGTCACTCGCCATCTTACCAGTCATTGCCTTCAGACACAATCCTCCACAACGTGGCTTCAGTTGGAGGTGATTCCGCCTTGCACAATTATTCCATATTTTCTAAGCTGTTGACTTTTCTTGATTACTCCTCCATTCCACATTCGGTTTCGCAAAATAACGCGATCTACTTTGAAATTTTGTCTTTCATCATGCCTAATTTTAACTACAGGCTGGTCTAGCATCACGCTTAATTAAAAAAAAAAAAAAAAGACCTATTATCACAACTAATTTTAAATAAAAACTGGTCTATCATCACGCCTAATTTTACCCCCCCCCCAAAAAAAAAAACTGCTTTATTATTATGCCTAATTTTGTTCCAAAACTGGTCTATCATTACGCCTATTTTTTTCTGGTACTTCCCTGGTACTTGAAAAAGAGTGTTCGGACAAACCATTCCCGAGGTAGCCGTCCGCAAGTGTCTGAAATTCGAGGTATTCGTAACGTTGGGTAAACCATGGCATTTCTCAGCTATGATGGGGCATAGCAGGACACAAATCACAGTAGTTCACCATATTTTGACAAACCAACGCACACACAGCAGTCTAAGGTTATGGGATACGTATATGCAAACTGTATTCACAGTAGTCAAGAGTGCCAAGTGCTGCAAAGATTAATTTTTCCGAAACACGATATCATCATTCAGGATCTTCAGCATAATTATATTCCTTATCGCCAAAGGTCCATGGGAGGAGGTTACTATCATGCACCCGTTTCTTACCTTCTAGTCATAGTGTCCTGCAGAAATTTAAAAATTCTGTCACTTCTCCATCATCAGTCAGCTCCTACCTCCCGTCCCCACCCTCTCTCACCCCTAGCAGGAAGCCACCGTTAATAAAATAAAATTATAAAAGTCTTGGATGGTTTGGTCATCCAAGGGAATCGGCATTCGTTCAACGCCCTGTCAGAATTACATGATGTCAGAATGTTTATCCAGTTATATCCAATGAGTAATTGCAATGGCATTCAGACTTTGAGAAATCGTTATCGGACAATGCTCTTTTGCCGCATCTTATCTTCTGTGTAGGCTCAACTTTTTAAATCTTATGTACAGACTCAACTTTTTAAATCTTATGTACAAGCTCAACTTTTTAAATCTCAAATTGCGGTGAAACAATGTGGAATGTTATATAGATCTAAGCGAAGAGATGTTTGATTGCAGATAAAAGGTGGGGAAAAAAATTGTTTACAGAGTGGTCAGAGGAAAAGATGAACATACAGACAACTTGATAGATAGCCACTTCAAGCTTGATACCATTTCACTTAACATCAACTTGCACAAAACAAACAGCAGGTGCACATTTTACGGCGGCCTCAATCGCACAGCGGTGAGACAGGGAGGAGACTGAATTAATCGAAAAATTATTCTTTTAACAGCCTAGCAACTCTTTCTCACAACGGTGTTTATTTTTATCTCAAACATTTATTCTTCCTTGTTATTTCTGGGTCCAGTTTTTTTATGAACACCGCTCCGCCATTTCATGGAAGCTTCCGGTTTTCGGCGCGCGGAATCGGGAGGATGGAGGGAAAAAAAAAAATTCGCACCACAGAGACAGCGCTAGGCGTCAGAGACAGGAACAAAGGGGGCGCGGGTTCAAATCACACTCCGAGCAAATATGAGCTTGGGTAAGGTGATACCGTAGAGAGCGCCACTCGGAAAGTGAGCGCTTTTTATCGTCTGAGGTCTGTTCAAACACTGCGGCTACCCGAGTAATTTACGGTGTTCGCCCCATTTTTGTCTCCCCCGATCAAACAATCCGTATCCTTTCCTTCTGGTTCCTATAGTTTTCCACGCTTCAGTTCAAGGCTCCCATTCTGCAATGGTAGCGGTCACAACCCAAGTTACCCTCATCGCTTCCTCGAGGAATGAAGATATGCAATTTTAGACTCCGTAAAATACACTAGTTTGGAGCCTTTGCCCCGTATGAACCAAAACTGTATTTCATTCCCAAGTGGATCAAAATGACATGTGAACAGCCACTGTCGAAACGATGTTAGGACATCATTTTGTAAAACCTTTTTTTTTTTTTCTTAACCATCAGTTGACATCTTGTAATGAGCGCGGAAATATTCTTGGAATCCTCAAACAAATTTTAGAACAAAAAAAAAAAAAAAATCCTCCGCTCACCTTTATAAACTGACACGTATATAAAGTTGTTCTCCT
>JBCAUA010000014.1:743812-762500 GCA_038406235.1 Peronia verruculata | reverse complement strand
GTTGTGCAACGTGTCAGGGGGGGGAGTTCCCCCCCCCCCCCCCCCCCCCAAACTGGAAACGGATGTTCCCATGTGCAAGCCAACACAAAATTCTTTCGCTTTTACTTTGTTGTGCAACTGTTTTATTTGCCTGTGCTTCCTCATTGCAATACTAGGCCCAGATAGACACTCCGTTTTTTTTTTTTTTTTTCAAAGAATTAATTATGTTTTCCTTAGAGTTATGTCCCTGTATGCAAAATTTCAGAAGGATCTGCCTGAGAGGGATGTGTTAAGTTAAGGTTTAAAGGTTATAACATTGGGTGGCATGCATTGTCAAGCTTGTCCATTTGAATAGCCGGTGCTAGTACTTAGCCTCAAGGTGTTGACTCCACCCAGGCTTCCGAATGATACAGTGCAAGTCTACATCGAAACCCCTTACTGATCGTGTACTCCCCTTAGCCTCTCTAACTCCACCCTTTCTCCAGATATAATAATGTTTGAAATGAGCCAGCGGTAGGAGAAGGTGCTGTACTCACAAAGACATGTCAGTTGTCTCCTAGATTATTCCCCCCATTGCGGATTTTTTTTCTTTTTTTTTTCTGAAAATAACGTAACTGCTTGGGCCAAATCACTTCATGAAAGGGTGTATTCACATTCACGTTATAGATTCTATATGTAAACTGCCAGCTCTCATTCCTCTGACCACATGGGTTTAGATCAGTCTTATTAGATCAGACAAGCCAACATTCAGCAGGCAAGTGGTCTACTAATGGTGCAGAATGAGAGTTCAAGAGAGCTATCTGATATAGGCTGCTTCACATTTGATTCATAATACATAATTATAGTTCAATGGTTTGTGAGAAACTTGTTCAGTGGACCAAGTGGTTGGAGAAGTCAGGTTTATTATTCAGTGTGGTACAGAAAAACAAAGAGATTACATGCATTTGATACTCCTCTTCCCCATCATCCTTTATTTTGATCGCGAACTTCAGATCACTTGAGAGGTCTTGAGTGGGTCATGTGGCCTTTGATTCCTCTTATTCCATTCCATCTAAGAGGATTTCAGTGTTGAGTATGGAAATTCATCACTGCCTTATTAGATCAGATTTCCTTCTCATTTTAGGGGGAATTTATTGAGCTATGGCTAAGCATAATTATCATGATGACAGTTTGAGGGAACGGAGGCCAATAAACTCAGAGGTTGTGTTACATGATGAGAAATATCTTAGTGTAGCAGAATGGTAAACAAAAGTGAATAAATATACATGATGCACTGGAGCTATGCTTTACTTCCCATAGTAATAGTGAATACCAGGAACTGATCCAAAGGAGATAGTATTTAGTCTGAGAAATGTCAAGAAGACCTCGCATGTGAAGTTGCTCTCTGAGTAATATATGTCTTCCACCCAGAGCAAATGAGTCAGAGGTCACTCCAGGCAGTCACAAGTTACAGCCATTTTTAACTATTTGCAAACTCAGATGTCAAATTTTTCTTTTCAGATGAGAAAAGGTTGAATTTTCGTTTTGTGGAAAACAAATAGATCTAACAAATTTTGGTATCTCAGTCTCAAAATAGTTAGAAATGGCCGTCACTTGAAATCACCCTGTTCAACTTCCGCCGCATTTGCCCTGGCCGTGAGACATGTGATACAGCACATGGTATTTATGTTTCTATTGTAGTATCATTTTGGTCGTAGTTGTCACCACTTAGTAAATGTAAATGTTGCAAGCAAAGTGCAATTGCCAGCCACCTCAGGTGACAATTTCTAGATTAATATGTTCTCTAGGTTCAGTTTTCAGATTTCCCCAGTTCTATATTTCACTTAGCATTCCTTGTTTCTCAGCTTTTGTTGAAATAACTGCACCCTTCCCATCTTTCCCATGGGCTCAGCTGGTGGACATGATGCATGTTTTTGTTGTACCCATCCATTCTGGTGTATACAGGCATATTAATCATTCAGATAATACACCGTATCTACCATTTTCTTTTGTTCTGTGCTGGAGAAAAGAATAATGTTGTTTGTGCTCTACAACTTTACAAGCCTGTGGAGAATCATGTCATTATTTACTGTTTTACATTATATCTTTGATATTTGACATGATATCTTACATTTTCAAGTATACTTATCTATGACACATAAGGTCCGTTTGCTTTTTGTCCTGCACTGTTTTGTATACAGCAAGCTTCCTGTAATCAGTATCAAGTATCACAAAAAAAGAGTAGGCCTATATGAGGGCTGCTTGTCATTATGTTCTTTTTATCACAGCTGCATCTTGGCATTTTACTGTAGGAAGAAAATAGTGTTCAGTATATATATGCGTGTGGGTCACAAATGATTATGTTATTTATAGTCTTTTGAATGGCAATACATGTAGTTGGTGGCATCATTACTTTGGAATTTTTTATGTATTCATTTTTATGTGGAAAATATGATATATCCACTGTTGTGAATGAAGAATTCATTGCATTTTTGTTTTCAGAAACTGGAGAAGGAACAAGATGATTCCTACATGGATGCCGCATGGGCTGACAGTAATCAACTCAAACGTCAGTTTCAGGGCCTGAATGATATCAAATGGGGACCAAGATAATTCCAGTCCAGTTGTGTCTGTGTCTTGTTGGTTTGATTTGTAACTGTTTTGTTTTTCCTTCTTAGTTGTTTTTTTCTACAGTTTGAGAAGAATAGATTTAAATCTTAAATGAAGTTTTTACACTTTTCAAAAATTTAATTGGCCATCCTGTTTAGAGAATAATTCCACATTCTGCTGCTTTCAGGCATTGAAGATTTGTTAATAATGTACCGGTATCTTATGAAAGCTGAATTTTGTGCTTGATCACATAAGTATGTGGATGATAAGTAGATACTGCTGCAATAAAATGTTGAACATTTGTTGAACGTATTTTAAATACAGCATTTTGTGCTTGCCCACCTGAACATGTGGATGATTGTTAGTAAAACATTCTGGCTGCATTATTAAAATTTTTAAGATTTGTCAAAAATTTTATACTTTAAAAGCAGTGTTTTATGCTTGTTCATGCTCACACTTACAGTATGGTAGTTGATATATAGATCCTTTTCACGTTGGTGTTTACTTCCGCGTTTGGATGCGAATTTTTGGTGGGCGGAGGTGGAAGCGCAACATCATAAGTGATTTACTTCCGTGTTTGAAATGTAAACAATAGACAGTGGGTCGGACGCGGAAGTGAAACGTCATAAGTGATTTATTCCCTGTTTGAAATGTAAACAACAAAATGGTGGGCGGACGCGGAAGTGAAACGTCATAAGTAAACGACTTATAGGTACTTTGATGGTGTGATTGTTAGGATGCTGCCAAAGATGCTTGTGTTTATAGTTTTGATTGAGTTTGACGATAGGTTGTTGACTGCAGTGTATCTGAAGTTGTGAGAAGGGTATCTGTTTAAAAAAAAAAAATGTGGTGTGTGACCAGGTGAAAGTACTCTGATGTCATATTAAAATTTAGCATATGGACATTATTGGAAAGCAAACTGAGCAGCAGTGCACTTTACTGTGGTGAAATATTATTTTGATACCTGAATATTCACATTCAAAGTATACTCTTGTTCAGTAAAATTCATTATTTTCAACAAAGTCCATTTTCTTTGACATGCAACTTATGTCACCTTGGGTGACGTAGTTATGACCGAAGATAGGCTGTATATTATCTGCATCATTTGCTCCGTCCATCAGAATTTTTGTCCACAAGTTGACAGCTCATTCATAGTATCATATTAATATTATATTTTGTACCTTTGATTTTTCTGCAATCTTTATTGATTCTGTATCATTCATATTTGCTGAAGATTTGACTGAATGAGTTGTTCTGACTTGAGAGGATGGATGACATTAACCTGTGTGTTCAAGAAGTTGTCTCAAAGGACCGCATTATTTAAGGCCTCTGAGGTATTAGCAATTGAGCTCATGCTCAGAACTGATTTGTACATTAGCATTTATTTTAAATGCATTCCATTATTAAACATTATGGATAAAATAATTCTGTTGTATCTGTTTTGTTGTTCTCTCCCCTTTGTACCTCACAATTCTGAAATTGTCTGAGACAGCATCGTTTCTACTAAGGAAGACGAGAGGTTTTAAGTGTTACTGACCTTTTTCTGTTGTCAGTTTATGCTATAAATTGGGGGTTCTTTTTGTCTATCACTACTATCAGATAAAAAATTGGGTTAATATGTGCATGTTGATTTACAACAAATGTGTTTCAGGAATGATAAAAATGAGACATTTTCAATCTATCTTTCTTCTGAATTTAGCTTGATCAAATGAGCAGGCACCTATTTGAAAGGATACCTATCCATTTTGAAGGGATCACTATCCATTTTGCATTTGTGACTCGAGATATTGTTTCAAAGGACAATCTGGACTGTGGTTCCCATGTCTCACTTTTGTTGATCGATTCCCTTTGAGCAGATCACACAGCTCCATTGAAAATGATGGAGTGTTTATGGAAAAATACCTTATGAGAGCAGATGGCAATTTTTGCGCTAAAATAAATTTTGTGACACTATTGCCAACTGTGCAAACTGCTTTTGACAAAAGTCCTTCACTAGGTAGGCCCCTACAGCATCACAAAGATTTAATGGGATGCCAGAATTCACATAAATGGTGCAGGTCATATTTTTCTATGTAGCTGATATATATTTACTATAATTACAGGTGAATAACTAAATGCCTGTCCCGAGGACAGTAACGCAGGCTGTCTGTACTTGTAAGTTTTAATGGTGGCTCTACATTTCATGCCCCTGGAGTTTCTTCCTGCCAAACTGAATTGAAAACAAAGAACGAAATACCAAAAGCATTCATTTCACTATCACTGCTATCGCACTATAAATAAGACCACCTACTACAAGACTCATGTAGAATCACAAAGTTTATTCAATAAAAGTGGACATGACTGATACATGAACTGACAAATCTTTGTATTTACACATAAAATTAATTGACCATGATAGCAATAATAAAACAGAATACGACACCTTAGTAACACCTCAGTGGAGTAAAAAAAAAAAAAGTTTACTGAAACACCGCAAAGCTAACATCATCTGAGAACAGAAAAGAAGAATCTAGAAACCCAGAATATCTTTTTTTTTTTGTTGTTGTTGTTTGCTTTTAGTATCAAAGTGTATTTTGAGTTCCCAGAGCCTGGGGTTCTGTATCTCTTCACACCAGAGTTCATTTACTCTGACTCGTCCCAATTTTTATGCTGGCAGTTCTGAGATCAAGTTCTGTGTTAAGAAACACAGTACAATGTTGGGGCAACGCATCAGTTTGTACTGACGTGGAGCTTAAATGCTACATTACTCATATTTTTTTTTGTTATTTCTGTTCAGACAAGGCTCCTCTTTCTTTCCTTCTTTCTTTCTCTTTCTAGATCTTGCTCATGAGTTTTATATATCACTCGAAAAGCAAGAACTTTTACAACAATCACACGAACACCCATCATACAATGATACACTTTCATAATCTAAAACACAACATTTGTGTTAACAAATTATATAAAAAAAAAAAAAAAATCAACATGAACCAAAAGCATCTGGAAATCTCATGCTGCCCAAAACTCTTTGACAGCTCAAAATAACTGTTTTGACACTAATCTGATCATAAACTTATGTACAAGTAACATGACTGTTTTTACATGTCACAGTGCAACACCAGCCTGTGAAATGTTCCAACTTGAATGAGAGCCCCCACTGTAAGCAAATGTAAAATTCCACAGTTCAATATTGCACTGTTATGTATCAAAACAGAATCCAATCAGTCATAATGGAAATAAAATTGGAAATCTCACTTCTTTCCGTCACTGGAAAATAAAATGTGCATTTCTTTTTCCCTTTTATCATGTATTTTATGAAGTTGTGTATGAAACCAATGGGTCTGGGTAGAGAAACATTTTTCCATGACTCACAGTAGTCTCAAAATGCTTATCTTGCATACAAAATTCAAACCAGCACACAAGCACACTTGCAAATAATAATAATAAAATAAAATAAAAATTAACAAATATTAATCTCTGTTCAAGCAGTAATGACTTATCTAGCATTCTCTGAAAGTTTGAACCAATATTAATTTTTCTGTCCCATTAATAAATGTACACAACTAAAAATAAAGATGAAAAAAGAAAAACAAACAAGATAGATTCTGCATTATGCTCCGATACATGTATTAAATTTACAACAGTATATGTACACACTTTAAATTAATCCCATGATTTCAAGATCTCCACTTCAGGTATGGCATCATAGATCATTTGTATAAAGATAAGGACATTATGGAAAAAAAGAAGTTATGGTAAAAAGAAATGACAGAGGAACGAGGACAAAAATGAGCTGACTAAGTAAGAACAACACTGAAGATAAAAAGGAGATGAGCTGCAAGCATGGTAGTTAATGAAATCCACAAGTTTTTTGTTACATTATATTCACAAAATCAAATGTTCTCTTCTACCAAGACATAAATAGACAATTACTTACAAGTTGTTTTTTAATATATATATCAGCATATATATATTTATTATATTTTTTCTTTTGCTTCTAAGTAGAAGCAGGGACACTGAACAACAAGCATTCTTGCTACAAAACTGTTTTTTTTTTCTTCTTTCTTTCTAATGGAAAAATTAAATCTATATGTGCATCAGGTGCCACTTTGCTGATTTTTAACTTAAAATTATTCATAGTAGACCCCTCATGGCATACAGGCTTCCAACTGACTTTACATAACAACTACTCTCTTTGATATAAAAAAAAGTCCCCAGATGTCATGTAAATAACAGATCATAGCACCTTGCAGCAACTACCATTTGGTCCAGTAAAACATATGACAATTTTGATTTAAGGTGAGAGAAACAAAAGGAAAAGTACCTCTGAGACATGAAGATAGAATATAATATATATTTATTTATATGAGGAACATACACACATCAAAAAAGACAGTACTATTGAAATGATACGAAATGGCATGCAGTATGATGCATGAATCCAGGAACAATGTGAAACAAAGGTAAATCTTTGACATCTCTGTCACAGTATGTTCTTGAGGAAACAAATACGGGCAATAAGGGATTGGCGAAAGAGATAAATATAAGTAACGGTGGAAACAAGATGAGGTATTTGTTAAATGTTTCACATCAGCAGACCTACAAATGTGCACATAAACATACGTACATCACTGACAACATGATAATCATAATATACACATGGATTAAGAAGAGAGGATGCCATTTAACTTGGCACTGAGGCAGTGAACTAGACATCAAACTTAGAAACAACCTAAATACATTCAATCATTTGAAATACCTAAACGTATATTATGAAGACAATCAAGATAATTATAAATATTGGAAATGCCGGCTTTTCAGTGAGTTTTTTTTTTTGTTTTTTTCCTTTTCTTTTTTGTTCTTATTCTTTACTTCAAACTGGCAAACTGCCTGCTCAGTTTTCACGCAAAGCAATAATGTACTGCTTCAGGTGACACTGATACATCAGAGTTGTGAACTTTCTAGATAAAGAAAACATACATGAATAAAGCAGCAATGTTAGGAACCATTGTTTGCAATATTTTGTCTCAGAATCATCAGTCCTCACAATAGCTCACTTCCAAAATGCTGTGACAATTAACATAATTTTGCTGCAAATTTCTAACTGTGCAAATCCAAACTTCAAATATCTCATGCATTCACCTGCCACGAAGTTTATCTGACTTATAAATAATTTTCTGGCAAAGCTTTCCACAGTCAGAGACTTGCAGCAATGAAATGTATTTTTAACAATGAGACACACAAACACAGTAAAAAGAAAACAGTTATACATCATATGAAAGAGAAAATACAGCAAAAAAACATATGAAGCATATTTATATAGTTGTACATAAAACTACTGATTGTAGAATGTGCTTCTTGGCTAGTATAAACTATTTTCTTTTTACAAGCACAAAATTGAGCAAAGTCTGTATTAACCAATAACCAGTCAGTCAGTCAACTGATTCTGGACAAGTCTGTCCCAAACAGGAAATGGAAAGAGGCATCTTGACTGAACAATTCACATTGTCATTGAAGGAGGAGAAGTTGTGGCAGCTTGGCGAGTTGGACAGACCAGCTAACCATTTATTATAAAATAACTTTACATCATGATCATGCACAACAGAAATTCACTTATAAAATAGCTCGTTCATTTTTTTCACACATTTACAGGTATATACAGGGGCCTCCAAAACTGATGACACCCTGTGGATGCTCCTTCTTTTTGCTGCCAGTCTGGACAACAACTATAAGAAGAGGAGCACTGCGTAGACATGAAGCAACAGCTGTTAAGTAATCCTGCTGGAAATGGCCTTGAGATACACATGTTTTATAGGTAGTACCAGTCACTGTCAATCACTTTCAGTTGTGAAATCTTCACTGGATATGCCATTGTCTAAGTCATCTATCTGACTGTAAATAGTCACACAACTGATGCATGGCCACAGGCCAGTCTGTAAATATACTTCTATTTACATCATGAACAGATTTGACAGCTCTTCAGATTCAGTGCACATCACACTCATCAGGACAAATCAGTTTATTCTGTGGCAGTGCCTTGCGTCACCATTTGGGGGAGTGGACAAGGAAAAGCAGAGTGTATCTCCGAGATGATCGTGTAAAAAAAAGGTCTCTTCTGTCATATAGAACTCACAGATCTGCTTGGCTCCTGACCCTGCCACAAACTGACTTGATTGTCACACTTCTTCAGTCAGTGATGTGCTCCTAAGGGAATGTCTGAGAATTTTGGCTTCACTGTCAAATACATCAGTGCTGAGGACAATGCTGTCATGAGTACTGGGAGCATTCAAACAGCACCTCTGACAGAGTGTTTGAGACACTCTGATCCAGAATTTGAGACATGACCAGATTGAGAAGTCGGCTTTGCTGCTGTACAAACAACTTTCTATTGTCTGGGACTCTGGCCAGATGTAGCAGTATGCAAGCAGCTCTACGTAGCATGTCCAGGGATGTGCCCATCACCTCAGGATTGCTTTGAAGAACCTCCACGCCTTGCTGGTTGGCGATGTTCAGTGCGTTTTGTTCTGCTGTTTCTAGAAAGTCCACCAGTACAGAGACACACGGATGCTGAAGGGCCACCGCTCGAGCTGCCATGGACTCTCCTGGTACCAATAATGAAAGAAGAACAATGGAGAATTCCCGAGTGATCTGATGGTTACGGTCAGCCAATAGTCGCACTAAGACTGCAAACAGTTCCAGCAGACGTTTGACTGGTGGTGTGGCAAGCAGGAGGTCAACATTGGTCTCATGAATACACAATTTGCACAGGGCTTCAAGAACAAGTCTCTGGGGTGAGAGGACAGATCCTGGAGACAATGTTGGAAGGGGATCTCTGGCCACAGAGGCTGGGCAGACAACCCAATGTAGCAACCCCTCTAACACTGGGAGACAGACCTGCTCGGAGAAAGTACCAAGCTTGAGATAACCACAGATGTTGGCCAGAATCACCAGCGTGTTCTCCCGCAGCTGATCCAAATAGTCCCACCACCAGTGTTCATCATCGTAAACACGAGGGGGTTCCTCTCTTTCTTCTTCCTCTTCATCTCCGCATGGTAATTTCCTGGGTGGTGGACGCTGAGGATGGCTGTGATGAAGTAACAACAGATGACCTAAGATTCTGATAATGCCTGGGTGTCGGCAGATACGGGGCTCATTGCCAGGAACACATGATAAGGAGCGAAGAATATTAGATATACAAACACAACGACGACCAAGTTCATCACGACTTTCTGGAATGACACACAAGGGAGGATCATCCCTTTGGAAAGCCTCTTCCTCAATGTGTTCATCTTCTTTCAACATCTCTGCCACAATGCTGGCTGACAGTTCCTCTGTTTCTGATGCACAACTATCATTAATCAATGTCGAGCAATTTGTTTTATCCTTATTTGAAGTGTTGTTTTCGTCTTCCATTGGCTCCGCATTTTCATTTTCCTCTTTTATGCGCTCTGCTTCTCCTGTTGTCTTTTCTGTTTTGACCATGTCATCTTCTTTACTTTCGTCCACAGCTGCTGAAGTGTCCATGACTGCACTGGTGTTGACTTCCAGGTTGACTGTGCTGGAGCTGGTATTCATGGTGCTGTTCATGGGCTCTGCCACTCCTTCCACCATCATGTCTTCATCTCCATCCATACATTCTGCTTTCAGCACTGGTGGAGAGCTGTCACTACAGGTGTCATCTTTGTTGAGTGAGTTGGCCGGATCCAAGTCTTTAGATCCAATGCCACTGGACGGAGATCTATCCAGGTGATTTACCATTGGGGAAAGCTTGGGTTCTTCAATATCACCATTTTCTAGAGGTTTGGAATCACCAGAATTGATTGCTGGCTTTTCAGTAAGATCTTTCTGGTTATCTGCAACAACTTTTGCTCGTTCCTCTTGTTCACCTTTAATAGCTACTTCATCACCACCTTTTCCTTCCTCAACTGTGCAGCTGGCATCAATCAGCTTTTCTTTGTCCTGCTCCAATGCTGCTGAGCTTTCCGAGGACTTTGTCTCCTCCATCACTTCACTGGCATTCTCAGGGCCATTTGTAACATGTTCATCCACTTCCACCGGTTCAGTTTTTATATTGACCGCTTCAATCAGGGGTGACTTTGGACACACAGTGGCATTCTCACCATTGCACAGATTGGAATGATTGATCTCAGGATGAACATCAGCAACCGAATCCTTGGCACCAGGGTCTGGTTTGATTTCTGTTGTAGTTTCCGTGTCTAACGTTGCAGCTTCTGAAGTCACAGGAGCAAGCTGTTCAACAGGTTCTGTTTCACCTGGACATTTATCAGAGCATGATTTGCTTCGAGTGTCAGCTCCTTCTACTGTTGGGTCTAAATGTTCATCTGTACAATTTCTCTTCCCCCCTGGCTGCTCAATGTCAGCAATACATTTACCATGATCAGCTTCCTCACTATCTTGTCTAGTCCTTTTCCTACGAAATTTTCCTGACAGAAATTTATTTGTATAGTCACTCTCTAAATGAGTTAATATATGGTCTGTAATATCTCCGTGTCCTGTCTGCCAGTGATCATTCTTTGTATCAAAAGAACAGTAAATATCCCAGTCTTTTAACTCTAACACTGAGTTATCAAGTGGTGCATGATCAAACTTCACTGGCAGACCTTTCCTGGAAAGCATGGTGTAATTCTGACCTGAGAGGTGGAACATTTTAGCGTCTCCTTCCTTAACTATTGTCAAATCCTCTTGTTCTGCATTCTCAACTGATGGGTTCTCCTTTTCTAACGGTAGCAAAGATTGAAGTTTTGATTTGCTGTGTCGTTTCCGGGACTGGCCCTGTTCCAACACTTTGAACTCTTCAAACATCTGTATGAGGCAATGGCGGAAATGCTCTGAAAGCACCTCCAGTAAACCCGGAAGGGTGTTCAGAGAGAAGTAACCATAAGTTGAATCGTCATACAGCAGAATATTGAGCGTATCCAGAGCCCACGTACTCTCAGCCAGTAAGCCACTCTTGAGAGCCAACATAAGACGCCAAGCCTCAAAAGGAGCTAAAACAGAACAACAAAATTTCATTTTTAATTCCTTGAAGTTACTACAAACAATGAAAGGAAAACAATATAATACTTGTGAATATGTGCTTGCCTTTCTGAATCAATTCAGCAATTCTTATGAACTAAAGTCCTAACCAGGAAATATTTCAATTTCCAAACACATGCAAAAATGAAAAAAAAAAAAAGCCAAATATTACCACATTTGACTACACCCCCCACCCCAGCATAATATGTGACATAAATATGTGACATACAAGCATGTCAAAACAAATTCTGGTCCTTATGAAGCTATAACTGCCTTAGCATGACAATATAGACCTACAATCAAATTCAATTTTCAAACACAGCAATAAGGGAAAGTTGATACAACACCAGCCATACTGCATTAGATTTCTCTTACTTTTATAATGGTGTTGTGTTGAATTGTAGCTGCAAAACAGGAATTTACTTTGCTTCATAGCTGCTTAAAATTCTGTGATCATAACCTTTCATGAAATCTGCATGTACTTTGTTCTAGCTTTGCTCCAGTTGCAGCCACTATGATTTACTTTGGATCACTCGATTTTTCTAAATTAATCTTTGGTATACAAGCTAGCTCAGTATAAATAAAAAATGCTTCTTGAAAGACACAGAAACATAAAGGGAAATATCATCATGACTTAAGGCTAAGATCAGCAATGAAAAGCAAAATCAATAAATCTGATTTCAATATTTTTCCGCATGAAATTTTGACACTGAGCATCGATTTTCATTCTGACCTTGGACTGATGACAAATGACTGAAATCTTGTATCATTGCACTGCCAAATACAAGACAAGTCTTACCAAGATCTTTATGTGACAGTCTTTTTCTCTTCAAAGTGGATATGCTGACACTCTCAACACAATCGGGTGGGAAGCACGTCTCTTTCTTGGCCATGGCTGGGCCAGTCAGACCTCCATAGGCAGGCTGAATGGGAAACAAGTAATCATTAACACTATGCCTCTCACAAAGCCACCGCTGGTAGATAACACTTAACAGAATTTTCAAATAGTAAGACAGACTCAAACCGTAAAAATCGTACAGTCAACCCCCCTTGGGACTGATAAATATCATCGACTTCACCAATACTAATACATAAAGAAAAAAATTATGGGACTGCCAAGAGGAGTTGATTTAAGAGTTCACTTTAAGCTAGCTGACATTAAACAGACTGTAATGTACATGTAACACATTCATACTGTACATCGTTCAAACTAGTTGTATGAAATTTTACACATGGACATGCCACAAAAAAAGTTAAAAAGTTATTAGTACAACTCCTAATGGTCATTAGTGATCTGCATCTCTACCTATACTAAAACATAATTTGCAAAAATTTCACTCAAATCTTACCGGCAGTTTCTGAGGTCCACGTGGTGGTTCTCTGCTCTGTGGAGAATTCCGGTGTCCCATCTGTCTGCCGTAAATGCCCATGGGTGGAGTGGTGGGTGGGGCAGGTGACATATAGCCAGGTCCACTCTGGGGCATTCTAGACCTCTGCATGGGAGACCATTGTCCTCCATCTCGCATGCGATCTGCAAATGGAAAATCAGCATCACTTTAATAATATGCTGGCAAAACAGAGAAAAATTGGAAAAAAGAAGAGGAAAAAAAAACCCCATCATACGGTGGATCCTGATGTAACCACAGTCCAAAGTCATGTCCACAGAGTGGACTGATTTTAAATATATAAAGCCATGCTGTATTCCTTTCAAAAAACATACTACATGTATGTTGCTGTAGACTTATGATTGTCTTGTGTCAGTCATGGAGAAGTGGGTTAAATGCTATAAATTTACAATGTACACTTCAGGAATTTTGTAAACAATTGAAATCATATGATAATAAGAAGAGGTTGGGCACATTTTGTGCACAACAGTACAGCCAGGAGAAATTACTGCTTTGACTATTTGTTCACGAATAGATTTCAGTCGCATGGCTTTTATATCTTTTTTTTTATTACCTCCTTCATCTGGCATACCGCTTGCTTAATTTGAAATTCACAATCAGAACTTGATGCAGCTCTGTTTATTGAGTTATGGATACACATACACAAAACCCATCTGCCTCATTTCATCACTGATGCTTGCTCCCAGTAAAAATAACTGATGTGATCTAATTCTCGACACAAAATGGAAAGTATATTAAACCTTCCCCATTTTTCTATTCTTGACAAAATGCAATTCTGCGGTAACAAAAACACTCCTATTTCACAAGACATTTTCAGTATTTTTTAGCAAGTCAGCATCACATGTGATGGTTTTCACAAAATTTTTAGTAGGTGGAAGTGGTGCTATACACTAGAAGCTATTTGTGAAATAGGAGAATAATCATAAAAAAATAAGTGTATGAATTCCCCCCCCCCCCCCCACAAAAGAAAGAAAGAAAGAAGAAATAGGCGAACAATTTTCGTTATCAATTATACAGAGTCTGAGGAGAAAGAAACTGCAACATTCTTTCTGGAGGCAATTAAAATCGGGGAGAGCAGAAGTCCAGCCCACCTGTAAAATGGCTACAGACATAATTTATCATGTCAGTAATCAGGCAGACATTTCTACTGACACTGAATAAAAGATAAGAGAAATAGAGAATAAGAACAAATGTGTATAGGTACACACCTCTCTGCTAACAATAAAACTCCAAAGTGACATCAAAACAAAAAACAAAACAAAAAACAAAAAAAGGGAAAAAATCTTGGGGGGGGGGGGGGGGTTTGAGCTAAACTACAATACTATAAGAACATGCATATATACATATAACTGGATTTGGGTGCACAATCCTCATTGTTCCTAAAAAAAATTCACTTTTTCAAGCCCCATGCTTCTACGATTTACAAAGTAAATATTTGTGTCAGTGTCCACAGAATGAAATCACACAAGTGGAAAGGAGTCAGTTTACCTCACTGTTAAAGTATTACCAATACACAAAATGTTGCAAAGTAATTTACGAATAATTCTACTTGGCATACAAATACATTCCTAAATTTACCATCAATTCATTTACTTTACACATTGACCTGATCATCTACTTTGTGTGTCATAATTTTGTTAGATTTTCTGTGATTATGCCATTACTAATATTTTTCCCAGTTCATTAGGGCGATTAAATACACAGGAAAGAAAACTTAAGAGTGAAATTTCCAAATAGAAAGAGAGAGAAAGCAAATGTTCCAAAAGACAACTCGCAATTCCATGAATAGATAACCTTTCACCACGCAGCCAAGATGAGCAACAAGTTTTTTGTTTTCTAAAGAAACAATGTACTGTGTACAGCTTTTGAACAAAAAAAAAAAAAATAATAAAATTCTCTCTACAAACCCCAACTGTATATTATTATGTCAATCATTAGAACAAAGAAAAAATTACTGATTCCAAATCCCACACTAGGGGGAAAAAAAAAAAAAAATGTCATTTCTAAAAATTGCCAATATCCCACTTATTTCCAGTATAATTAATTTAATGCTAACGCTGGCTGCAAGAAAAAGAAAAACTAATGCTCCACGTGCGGATGTATATATTTACAAATGTATGACAGTCTCTAAAAAGGATGCAGACCTTTACCCTTCACCAAATATAAAGTTCATGTAAAGACATAAAAGACAGCAACAAAAAGGCACTGCAAAATCTACAGTCTATATTAAGTAAAAAGAATGAGTGTTAGAATGAAACCACACAAGTAACACTGACAGGCAAGTATGCAATATCCTTTAAAGTTATGTAACCGCAACAATGCAATACTCAGACAGAAAACTTGTTTTATTTTTAGAATATGTTAGATCATACAGTTGAGCACTATAATTAAAAACTAAGTGAATTTCAAGACAAAACTAATGAAATTCAGTTTCAATTCAGGTTTCAAATGAATGCAGAGAATTATTAGATCTTTAACTTTTCAGTCGATCATGTAGTTTTTACTATTTCAGCTGAAAACCAGCACTGCTGATTACCCATCAAAATGCTTGGCCTCATTTTCTAAACTAACTTAATGTTTGCTTAATTCACTGTCAGTCAAATGATGGATGTGAGACCATTTCCTTTTCCACCTGAATTTTATATATTAGCAAAAAGTCTCACTCCACTTTTCGTAGGCTGTTCCTTCTCAAAGCAGACTGAAATGTCGACAGCTGCATAACTGCTAATGACCATGCAAGTTTTTTTGTTGTTTTTTTATGTACAATAACCTTGTTTTTTCTTCCTTTCTTCCATCTTTATTTTGCAAATTTTTTTTTATTCCCTCACTTCTAAGAAATTTCCTTTAATGTTTCCATGCTGCCATTTAATTAAGCGTCTTTTATTTCCTTATTTCCTTAATGAAAAGTAATATGACTCTATTCTCAAAGAGAGAACTGGAAGGCATTAACAAAAATCTTTTTGAGAGAGAACACTGGAAAAAGATGAAGTGAATAAATAAATAAATAAAGGAACAAATAATGAATAGAGGAGTGTGAGTGATCTACTGGTAGTATATGAGAAAAGGTTTTGTCAAACAACCCATACCATCTGGCGAGGGAGCCTGGCGGTCTGGTGGGGCTGATGGATAACCCATGTGACCGCCCATTCCAGAGTTTGACCAATCAGAGTACTGATTTGCAGCTGTCAAGAAAAGAACCAACAGCCACATCAACCAAAGAGGACAAGTGAGGGGAGCCAGAACCGCACACAGACAAAATCATAATGGAGAGGGGAACGTGAACACCTCAGCTTACTACATTTGGGATAAGAAATCAAGAAACAAACACAAAAGAAGCAGCAAACCTAAACCAACTCAAGTTTCCTGTTTGTTTTTTTGTTTTTTTTTTTTCAAAGAAAAAAAAAATGAAAATAGAGGTTTCTCCCAGGAACCACTACAGAAATGCACAAGACTCATTGTGATGTCAAAACGATCCTGTATCCAGTTATAAAAAGAACAACTGTCACTCTAATGTGAATCTGAATCCAACACAGACATTTTCTCTCTCTACATGACAGAGTTTTGTCTGTTTTGTTTGCTGATTAGCAATTCAATGGTTATATCCAATACTGTGACAAAAATCCCAATTATCAACCAGATTTGCTAGCAAAAGAAGACGGCACAGTGAGCAAATTTAGTGCCTCCTCTTGAGATAGCAAACATCTTTGAGCACTCACCTGGATGATCATCTGGGTAGCGTTTGCTGGGAGTGCCATACATCCCCCCTGGACCTTGTGGGGGCCTGGGTCCAGGGTAAGGCCCTGTAGATGTCTGAGCATAGTTTGGGAACTGAGGGCCTGGATACCCTCCTTGGTAAGGAGCTCCTGGCTGGGGGTACTGCCCTGGTGCATCTCCGCCCTGTGGAGGCCTCATGCCAATTGCCTGTGGAGGCCCTGGGAAGCGGCCACCTGGGTACATGGGGGCTCCACTGTCTCCAGGTTGTTGAGAGGACTGCTGAGATGTTGTCATTCCTGGAGAAGGTCCACTGGGCCTCATACTCATATTGGGACTGGACTGGTCAAATCTGAAATTTAAGTGCCACAACTCATCATCATTTTCTTAATCTCATTTCATCACCAATGCTTGCTCCCATATGGTTTTCAATTTCACTTTTTTGTTTGTTTCCTTTTTCAATATCAACAAAAGCAAAGCAAAACTGACTTTTCAAATGAATCTGCGTCTAAAATATGGAATCTCTTCTCTTCAAGAGTACTAAAGGCAAAAATAAAATTAGGTCCAAAACTAAATCTTGGCTTAGCTGAGTTGTGATTTTGCTGAACCAAAAGAACTATTGTTTGTGTTGCAGCACAATAACGGCTATATTGTGCCTAGCAAAAGAACTAATTACAACTGAAAACTCCAAAATTTCCACCATACCTGTCGGGGCGTTCAAACTGCTGGTTGAAGGGAAAATGACCTCCATTAGCACCGCTGGTTGGTGGCTCATTAGGGCGGCTTGTGTTGGGTGGAAATCCACTGCTCATTTGTTGATCAGGGCCTCCAAAACCTACTGACGAGGAAATTGGTCGGCTGCTGGTGCTGGTCATTGTAGCACTGCCCATGCTGCTCTGCTGCATGCCTGGGTAACTTGAGGACATTGGGGTGTTGGTAGATGATGGTGGCACAGCTGATTGTGGGGGCGGGGTTGGCTGAAGCGGAGCACCACGTTGGGGGTGGTAGCTGGACTCATCTGAGAAAGGGTCCTGAACACTGATACTTTCTGAGGACACTGGTTGCTGACCAGCTGTGGATACACCAGTGGGGGGAGCATGAGGTGGGCCACAGGTGCTGCTGCTGGGTGGTGGCTGAGGCATAGGCCCTCCAGCCTGTTGTTGCTGCATCATGGGACCAGCATATCCCGAGGGCCCTCCTGGCATCATCTGGGGCCCAGACATCATGCTTCCCCCAACACCAGAGTTGGGAGGCATCCCCATGCCTTGCTGCCCATGCATCATATTTGGTGCAGGAGGACCTCCCATCATACCAGAGGGTCCCATGCCTGGTGGTCCACCCATCATACTGCCCATCCCTCCATGGGGACCTGGTGGTCCTCCCATCATGTTGTTTGGACCCATCATCATATTACCTCCACTCATGTGGGGGCTACCCATGCTCCCATCTGGGTTCTGCATGTAAGGAGGGGGCATGTTTGGTGGGTAAGAATTGTCCATCTGATTGTTTGGGACACTGGGTGGTCGGAATGCATCATTGGAGTTGGAGCCTACAGAAAAGAAAGAAATAAGAAAAAAAAAAAAAAAGAATTAATTTCCATATAAGCGCAATACCCTTACAGTTCTTTCCATATCATTTTCACCTCTTTTCCATTGTTTTCAAATGCCTCAAACCCAAGATGACAGACCAAGGTTTATCTCAGATGCTGGTTTTGGTATCATGCAATCTGTGAGACATTCAGACGAAAGTTTTCCACAAGGATGGCAAACTGTTTTCATAAAAAAAAAAAAAAGTGGGAAAATTTTGCACCATCAATATCTGGCCACTGTTGTTCAATTACATAAAAATGAAACTTCCACCCCTGCTCTGAAAGGCTTTGTGAAGTTTCCAGTGATTACTTGGTGAAAATTTATTGAAAGAAAGAAAGAAAGAAAGAAAGAAAGAAAGAAAGAAAGAAAGAAAGAAAGAAAGAAAGAAAGAAAGAAAGA